>PVIC010000904.1:0-104227 GCA_004025085.1 Thryonomys swinderianus | reverse complement strand
TCAGTGGTTCCAGCGCCTGCCTCGCAAGCATAAGGACCTGAGTTCGATCCCCGGTTACATATAATGCTGGGCATGGTGGCTCACGCCTGTAATCCCAGCACTCGGGAGGCAGAGATGGGAGGATTGCTGAGTTCGCGGCGGCTTGCCTGGGCACCATAGTGAGCTCAGGGCCAGCCTGAACTACAAAGCAAGACCCTGTCTCCAAAAAGCAAAAAAAAAAAAAAAAAAAAAAAAAAGATTATGATGTTTCTCTGAACTCAAGAGCAAATTCATGTTTCTCAGTGATACATTGTGAACAGTTAGTACGTATTTAGTAGACAAATTCATCCTGTGTGTTATCCTTTTTGTGACTCTCCTGGACAGGCTGACTCTGTAAAGGTTAGTGTTTGGAGGCTCATTAGACCTGGGTAGCTATCTGTGTTCTGAGTCTCCTTTACTGAAATTGAGACTCATCTTGCAATAAATAATCACTGATTCATGGTGAGACTAAGCCATCCTATTTCACAACACTTCCTAGATTTTTGTTCTCATTTACCATACTTGTCTGGAAACATACTTCAGTATGATTTCTTGTAAAGTTCTGGAGTACAGAAGACCCCACTGAAGAGTATTCTAACGTGGGCTGTGGGGCAACTCCTCCCTGAGCCCCTCTTTGTCCCCCCAAGGTCGTGCACTCTGAAGCTCCTCCAGTGCTTTGCAACTGGCTTAGCATTCTCTCTCTCAGGCCTTTTCACTATTTGACCTCTGCCTTGGTTTGGATTTTTAACATCTTTATTTCTCCAGTGGAGTGGAAAACTTAATTCTTTTAAAAAATTATAACCACTCCCTTCCCTTGCCCTCATAATACAGAAAGTTCTCAATAACTATGTGTTAGTTAAAATTTTGGATTCCACATACATATACTCCAAGCAAGGAAAGTTGCTAATATTATCACAAGACTAGTGTTCTGGGTCAATCACAGAATCTCACTTTCAATCCTTTATAAAAGACTCATCAGAGAAACAGAGTGAAAGAGATAGAGAGAGATCAAGAAAGACAGAGACAGAGAGAGAAAGAGAGACAGAGAGAGACTCTCTAATGAGAAAAATAACTCCATGTCTTTAAAAGTTTCATAGTGATATGTTGAGAAAGCATTTTTTTAAATCCCTAAATGGATTTATTTTATCTTTTGAAATATTTCTCTCCAGGAGAAACTAAAATCCCCTTCCAATATGAAATTGTTTATATAATTTTATCTCAGCTCTTAAAGCTATGAGATACTGTAGGTTTTTAATATCCAGCATTCAATTTGTAGAGTATTCTCAGGATCAAAGACAAAGTCAGTTCCAAAGGAACAGGTAACCATATTATGATTCTTCTGCAGGAATGTACTTGTTTCATTCAGATCCTCCAGAGGAAACAAACACGCTTAGAATATACAAAGAACCATTCATCATTTCATTAAGAGTATAAATAACCCACTAAGGGGACTTGTAGGGAGAAAACCCAAGGGCAGTATGTGACACTGGAATACAAAATTAGTTTGGACAAATCATTAGGAAACATACTATAAAAAATAATCCTTTGCTACTCCCCACAGAGTGAACAAAGTGACAGAGAGAGAAATTCATATTTTTCTCATCAATAGAACTCCCCCTCTAGAATGACAGAGACTATAAATCAACCTTTGAACAGGACAATTAACTATTCCCTAGCCTGCAACAGTTTCCAAATTCTATAAAACATTACCACATTTTTAGGCCTCTCCGAATGAGTATCTTGTGGTTCCCAAGATCAAATGAGCTCTTCAAATGGCCCCGGTTCCAAGTGCCAACCATGGAAACCACATGACAGACCAGAGCCAGCCCCTCAGTAATGAGCCCTGCACAGAGATGCTGAGGCCTATGGTCAGCTCTGAATTCTTGGAGCTGTTGTTGTGTTTGGCCTGTTCGTCTGGAGTTTGTGCATGTGTGTATGTGGACTGGTCAGTAGGTTTTTGTTTGTTTTTCAGTGGCCCTAAGATTTTTAGTTTTAAACATTTACAAGATCCCAGATTTTGCTATTTGAGAACTTTACAAACCTTCAAATGAGAATGTGGAATATTAAAATTTTTAAATTACTTATATAACTATATAGTAATGTTACATCCTGGGTAATCTGACATATCTGGGCTAGAACTATAAATAAACAAGCTCTTAATCTGCTTCTTTCTTTACACACTATAAACCATACTTCTAGTTCAAACTCCTTATTTTCACCTTTGTTCTCCCCTAAGAAGATAACATTTACCACTTCTGTCATGAGCTATTCACAAATACAACTTCTAACCATTTTCAGTTGATCACTTATTAGTCTAAACACTTTGTAGATATTACTTTAATTAATTCTTTATGCCAGTCTCAGGATGTGTGTGTCATTCCTTTCTTCATTTTAAAGCTGATAACACTGAAACAAAAACAGGTTGCATATATTCAAAGTCACATCATTCGTAGGTAGTGAAGCTCAGATTTGAATCCAGGAAGTCTGACTTCACAGTGTATATTTGCACTCTGAAATATGCTCCTTAGCTAGCATTTTGATTGCCTAATAGCCACAGAATCATCCTCAACAATAATGACAACAACAAAAACCAGCTTGTCAACCTATCTAAATTCATATTTTGGACAAGTGTTTGCTGTGTTCAATGACCCCAATAAGGTACAACTAGCGGCCCCCACTGAAGCCAAAATGATTCAGTTACTTTCATCATGAATTCATCATGTTCTACAGCTGACACGACAGTCTCTTATTGTTCCTGATTCTCCCACGCTGTGCATTTTTGTCTTTGCAAAGACCTGCCAAGGAATCATGTGGAACTGTAATTTGTTTAGTATTTCCTTACTTGAGTCATTGTCTAACCAAACCTTCCTTTCTGCTAGCTGGAGCATGACCTGTTACCTGCCAGTCCTCTGGGGCCTGTAGGATTCTTCTACCCACCTAGACTTTCAGACTTGTCCTAAACAGCCAGTTTTCCCTTGACGTGTCACTGCTCGTTCATGTGTCTCCTCTCAGATCATGTGGGTACTTCCCTCTTCAAACACTGGTCAAGAATAATCTTTTTTTTTTTTTTTTCTTGAGACAGAGTCTCGTTTCATAGTTCAGGCTGGCCCTGAGCTCACTCTGTAGCCCAGGCAAGCCCCGAACTCAGCAATCCTCCTGTCTCTGCCTCCTGAGTGCTGGGATTACAGGCGTGAGCCACCACGACCCGCACTGTGGTATGTGGTATTAATTGCTGGTGGGCGTGAGTCTCCATGCCCAGCATTGTATGTGGTTCCTGGGGATTGAACTCAGGACCTTGTGCTTGCAAGGCAGGTGCCGGAACCACTGAGCTAAATCTCTGGCCCTTCAAGAATAATCTTAAAGGTATATTAATCGAAGAAATCACTGCTTCTCTTGGTGTGGCAAAGCATATTTGTCATGACCTGAGCACACTGTATAGTCATTCAGTAATTACCAATAAATATATGTGGAAGACATAGAAATAAGGAGTAACTAATGAAGGTCAAGAAACGAAAGGAAAGAAAATGGAACAAAAAGTGACTGTATGGAAGGATAACTTTAAAATAAATTTATATACCTCTTACCTTTTAAAACAGAGAAAATTGTAAAGCTTATTTAATCTAAACTTTGACCTCCAGAAGACAATATAGCAATTAACACCTAATTATGTCTGTGGCCAAATAAATAAGATGATATATGAAGTAGGATAAAGCAAGCACCTCCCATGAAAACTTTAATGTAATAACTCTGAACTCCATTTTTAAAGCCCAATCTTTTAACTAATGATTTATTTTTTATCATTTCTAGAAATGTTACTATAGGGGAAAATGAGACCCAAAAAGATAAATGTTAGCAATTAAACTAGAATCTTCTATCTTATGTTAGATGGTACATTTATAAAGCCACACAGAAAAATATGAATCATCTTTATGACAATTGTTACAAGAATCATTAGTACTAGTTTTACATTAAGTAAGGAAATAAATTGCTTTGCTCAAAATTTAATCCAACTATTCCTTCACATATTTGCTACAGTGAACATTTTACATGCTAGAAGGTCAGCAAAGGATCCTAAGCTCTTTGCAGCAAATAATTAATATGCACTATCATTATAAAACATCTAAGTTTTGATCTATAATTAGGACAGAGTTGGGATAGAGGCTTGTCTGACTATTTTGATTGACCTAACTTGTCAAATCAAGTCAAAAGCATCAAGTAATATTTGACATGGACAAATACCCATGCATAAGAATACTCTCTTTCATAGTCTATTGCAGTAGGAATTCTGTGCAATATAAGCAAGACAATAGGGTAAAATGCTATTAATAACACACTGACAATAACAGTCTCCATGAAGAGTTTCTATTTTTCAAGTCTCATGATATTTTGCTTCTATAGCTTTTAATTTTATGAAACTTAAATTATTTTTGGTGTATTTCTCTTTCTTTCATTTTTCTCCTCTATTCATATAGCTGCATTGTGGGCCTTGTTCTAATGATTTACATTTTGTCTGCTCAAGGAAGAGTTGTGTAAAAGTGAGCAACCTCAAGGTATTCTACCTCTTTTGGATATTTATGAAATATTAGCAGAAGTGACATATACTTCTAGGAACAGGACTTTTTACTATAATGGAATTAATTTATAACTGCCTTTGCAACCTGAACACAAGTAGCTTGAATCCATGAAAAAATTCATAGCACTTGAGAAAGTATGAAGTTGCACTAAAATGATAGGATGATAAGCCTTTAGTAAAAAATGAAGATATTAAAATTTAGATGTGCGCAATAATTTTAAATATTTTAGTATAGAAGTAAAAGTAGCAAGTGGGAAGTAAAAGAGACTTCTAAATGTTTCTAGAAAAATTCATGCTTTTATTTTCCACTGGGGGGGAAAAAATAGCTCAAACCAATACGAGTCTGAATAATTGGCTCTTATCTGATACAAATTCCATAATTCCACTTTATAATGTATTTATAGAAGACCACCAACTCCTGTCAGTCTCCCATTTTGAAATACTGGGAAATACGGCTCTCTGAACCTACAGAAAATAATTGTTTGCATGTTAATAATCACCTCATGAAACTAATCGGGTGGGTTTCAAGAGCCTCCTCTGTTTCTCCATCACCTGCCTACTGCACCTCCTCAGTCCGACATACTAAAACTCCGGGGCCACTTGTTCTGCGGTTGTACTCTTCAGTTCTATTTTTCCTGTTTCAGATTTCTTCACCTCTAATCTCTGCCTGATAAATTATTATACATCTTGAATGCATTTAACCCCATCCTCAATGAGTATTTTTCTTATTATTCCAATTCTTACTATGTGGCATTAGTGACATACATTACTGATCATCAGTCGATGTCCTGGACCGTTTTTGCCGACTAATGTGATCACAACATTTAATTTTCCATAATTCTCTTTCTTCCTTTTCCTCCTTCCCATCCTCTTCATCTTTCTTCTTCTCCTTTTCTTCTTATTCACTTCTTCTTCCTTCTCTTCTTCTTCCTTCTCCTCCTTTTCTCCTTCACTTCCTCCTCCATCCCCTGCTTCTGCTTCTCCTCCTCTTTCCTTTTGTTCATCCTTTTACATTTATAACCCTCCTCAAAACTCAGATGCCATTTGAGGAACATAAATTCCAGGGGGCTCCTGGGTGATCATCCTCACGCAGCTTGGATGTTCTCATTGTAATATGTTCTCCATTGTGCTTCTTTGATGGAAACCACCCTCAAGGTCTACTTGACGGCCTCGTAGTTATCAACTTCAGTGGACTAAAAGGTGCCCAGAGAATGGATCGGCACACTTGGGAGAGCATCTGCGAGGATGTTTCCGGAGAAGGCTGCCCTGTGAGTCCAAGAGCGGAGTAGGAGAAACGCGCCCCAGCCGTGCGTGGCGCCAGCCCATCAGCTGGGCCATAGACGGCAGCTCATCCCCAGAGCCACGGCTGCCTCTTCGTCGTGGGTGTGTTTTGCAGCAGCTGTCATCAGATTCTCCAGTTTGGAGGGCAGAGTCACCCCTGAAGCCTTCGGTCTCTGACTGGGACTGCACCTTTTGTCCTTTCTCTGAGGCGTCCAGCTTCTTGTACTGAGCAGCTCCTGGCCCAAGGTTTAGCCCTCAGATGGACGTCTCGGCCATAGACCATGCGACACTGCGTCCCATTCCGTTATGTTACCTGCTGTGCTGCGCTGCGGAACCCTGACTCATTCTATCCAGTACCGTTCTGTATGCCAGGGAAAGACGAGTTATTTCCTCCTCCTTGTGCCATGCAGTGCTTTATTCATAATCAGACCCTTACAAGTATCACTTATGTGGAGGACTAGGGTGCACTGGTGACGACGTGCCAGCTAGGATCAGCTCCAGTGACGTCTCATGTAGAAGGATGTCTATAGGTGCACATAGGTGACTGCGTAGCCCATCACGTGTATATGTTAAATTAGTGTCTTAATGACCCCTGTGACTCTGTGTAAGGCAATAACCTAAGGATATACTTGAAATACATGAATGTTTAAAGTTTCACGTGAACTAAATCATGTAGAAGATGAGTAATATATAGTTTGGTTTATTTACATTCTCAGAATTAATCTATAAAATAAGAATTCCCTGTTCCATATTTTCAATACTGTCACAGAAATACAAAATATAATATCTTTTATGACCTCAGAGTTGTTTACTTCATAAATGATGGGTTTCTCCTTGCCAATACTCTTCTAAGTATATTTTGTTCATTTTTACTTTTCTAGTTTTAATTTTGTATCCACTCTTTTCCAAAATCTATGATTTTGAATAAAAGACAGAAATAAACCATGAAACTAATAAAATATCTCCCTTGCTGGAGGAACAGTAATAATTTCAAAGAGAAACCCCACAGGTGGTATGTGAAAACGAGCCATAAAAGAAGTATAAAAAGAGGGATAAAACAGAGGAGATAAAAAACCAGCCTTCTATTCCCTGCAAGTAGTAATGAATAAATCAATAAATCTAAAATAAGCTTGAGAGAAGCAAACCTAAAATAAGCTGGTCTCCAAATGAAGCAGACTGAGGGGGTTATCTGGAAACATTGCTACTAATTTCTTATTTTCAAGATATTTGCTCTCATAAATCCAGATCACAATGTGAATTTTGTGCAAACTCTTTGAATTTGTCTTTTTTAAAACAGTTTGGAATCACTACTCTGATGGGGATGGTAATCTCACTTGGACATGCAGGGTAAATGGGAATTTTTGTGAAAACTCTCTTTGGATTAACAGCACATTATTGAGGCAGTTCCAATCAAACTGAATATCAAAAAGCAGATTTTGTTTTTGTAGTAATTTTCCACCAATTGAAAAGCTATGAGATTGGGCTCTAATCACTAAGACACCCTGGGTAGAGCATCTGGATTCATTATTCAAACACATGGGTCGAAGCCAGTGGAGACCAAACCTATTTCTACTCATTGGCCGATTACAGTTCCAGTTAAGGAGATAAATTTTCTGAATTATCTTAATAAAATGTCCTCACAAACAATATTGTAAACAGGGACAGGGTGGATATGTACTTATACTGGGTGTTCTCTGCATAGTGTTTTAAATTTAAGACTTGCAAATGATTTAGAAAAAAGTATTATATTCCAGATGGCTGTTTAATTTTATCATTAAATTTATTTCAAAAATCTTCAAACATTTACCACTGATCAACTATACTGGCAAAGATACACGTGACTGATTAAAATGGATGTTTACAGCAGGTGGCCAAATTATACAAATCTGCTTTGCTGGGAAGCTGTGTTAAAAACACCACTCGTAAAACCAATCTGCCATTTTAAGGAAGTAGTTCAAGCCTTCCAGTAGCTGTTGCTTTTTAAAAACTTGACCATTTAGCTGACCATGTGCTACCAAGATGATAATACCCACCTGGGACCTAGTCTGTAAAAATAATCCAAAACACCAAATGGAATGACCACCAAACTCTTTCAATTGGATTAAGTGGAAAGGACTCCTAGACCTTATTGTCTTCATATCCTTTGTGTTTAACTTTATATGATGTTGGAAATTTATGGACAAAGCATCATATGGACCAGTCCTGTTTTTACTACATTCAGATCTGTTACCTATTTGGGTAGGATTGTGTCTCTTTCATCATATACCATCTTCTCCACTCTGGTCTCCAGAAGCAAATGCTATTTGTAGAAGTTTGTATCTAGGGATATCGGAAGGATGCAGGCTGTAAGAATCAGAAAATAATTCCCTTGTCTTGTACATCTCATGCTAGGTAGCAATGTTGATGTTAAATTATGGTCAGCATAGTAACAGGACCGGGGTTAAGATCTGGTACTTGCCTGTGGTCAGGAAAATACTGACATAGCCATGTGTGTGAACATAACCAGGTGGTCAATACATTTAAAACTGGTTAGTAAAAATAAAATAAATCAAAAGAAGTAAAATAATTACCTTACATCATAAAAAAGATTTATAAAATGTGTATTACTATCAGCAGGTAGAGCAAAATAATATATAAAGAATTCAAGGTTTTGTCACATGTAATTATGTAATGCCCCTTTTAAAAGTCTGTGTACGTAGATGTGTATAATATTTATGTGCTTAGTGAATGTGTATCAAAACATAGGTAGCATTTTGATTTTACCATTCTAACATTTGATAGTTACTGCTCTAGCATAAATCTAGCTGGTATCATTTAAAGTCTTTTAATATCCCAGAAAAAAGTGCTTTATGTTTTGGGACAGACAGATTGGTCATAGTTCATAGGAACCTGAGCCACCAAATTTATACACAAGTACAAGATGTTCTCCAGTTTGTTCGACTAACTCATTTTACTGCCTGTGGGCGATTTGACACAAACTTTATGTGTAAAGTGCTGGGTAGGAGTTTCTCTTTGAAGCTGAAAAGTTGTTTCAGTTCCCATCTGAACACTTGAAACCTTGCCTGTCTTTCAAAGAAATGTGTATCATATGTTCTTGTTACTTGTCAGATGAGAACCATCACCCTCTATTTAAGATATTTGTTTCTTCATTCCTTCCTTCCGCATGACTGAGTGGAGCTGTGTATGTCATTATGTAAGACTATCTACATTAAGTCCAATTTTCAAGATCATGCTGTATTTTATATCTGGTGCATTGGCACACATATCACATGCAGTCACATGGACACACAATGTTCTGAGGACCAGCCTGTTTAGTTCTCCTCAAAAACACTCCTCACGCCACCATTATGGTCTTCCACACACTATGTAAACCAAAGGGGACACACAAACTAAGAATGGCTGATTTTCACATCACAGAAAGCTTGCAGAGTTTTTTTCTGTTCATCTTTTTAAAAATCACCCTCTCAGTGCTTCTCAGTAACTATTCATTGGGAAAAGAAAGATATGTAAGGTAAAGGATTAATATAAAATGTCTCATGTGTGTCTTTAAATGTACCCTCTGTGATAAACCATGACACTATTATATGAAAATATTTTCAGTTTTATCCAATATAATTTCCCTCTGAAATCCAATTAAAATCACTACTCTGTAAACTGCTAAATCCGTAGAATCTTACTGTCAGCATTACTGGGATTACTGTTCAATAGAGAGAGCAAAGTATCATTTGAGGCATGTTCTTTTCATTTGGATTTGCTTAATGCTATAAGCAGTTGTTTAATACTCAGTTTCTGATTTTGAACCAAGTCATTTCACTATCCTCCTAAAAGTCCATGTCCCAGCACAGTGAGTACTATCTACGGGCCTGGACAGAGTCCGTCTGTAGTGGCACTGCCTGCTCCTCACCACTCACTGCCTTCTGTGGTGAGTGGCCGTGAGGTTGCTTCAGCTGGGCACAGTGTTGTGCTCGGATCTCCCGACAGCAAGCTGTCCCCTGGGATGACCTTTAGGCTCCCAATGAAGGTCACTCTTCCACCCCTGCTTAACCCCGCCCCCCCCCAAGGCACATTCTGCGCGTGCTCCTGCAGTGTCTTGGACCCCTCTGCTTGTGCTCAATTTTGGCTTTTCAGAGGGAGAGTGGAGCACGCCAAAAGAGATTTGTAGCTCTTAAGGTAGAAATCAGGAGAGATTAAGTAGGGTTTAAAAATGAAGCCGACTCAACATGAAGCCCTTTAAATGCTACTTTTCTTTCTTTCTTTCTCTCTTTCTATAAACAGTAAACTGTGGCAGTTCTGGAGCAGACGTGAAAGAGGAGAAAAGAACTGGCTGCCTTCTTCTTGGCCTTTTCTTCCAGGGATGATCACAGATGCCCACTTGACCTGGTGAGCCCGTGGCACTTTCCTCCATGTCGTGGAGCAACTTCTTCAGGTCAAAGCAGTTCGTCAACCAGCTGTAGACATAAAACTTATAAACGCTCCATGCAGGACACATGGGGCCCACGCCATTCGAATCTCCTGTAGACTGGAATAAAGGGAGTCTTCCAGTGAAAAGATCCTCATACTGTCCAGATTTAAAGTCATTAATGACATTCTCCTCACACGTGAATGGGACATTCTGCCACAGTCTGAGCAATAATTAAGCTGCTGCAGATTTATGAAGAAGGGTGCTGCTCTTAATGGGGAAATAAGTAGACAGTAACTGAGAGGAGGAGTTTGAGGATCTAGTCATGTGTTTCTTAATTTTAATGTTTTGTTACATCAACATATTTATTTTGTAAGAATTTTTCAAACTGTCCACTTAGATTTGGCATAAGTTTCAATTTTAAGTATTTATTTATTTATTTATTTATTTATTTATTTATTTATTTATTTAGATGGGGAATTTAGCTCAGTGGTTCAGGCACTTGCCTCACAATCACAAGGTACTGTGTTCTATCCTTGGCACAAAAATACATTAAGTCACATATATATTTTTTCTGTAAAGTTTTAAAGTTTTTCATATAACATAAAAACATAGTCTGCTGCCAAATTAAAACCTAACAGTTCTGCTAGCGTCAAATGACGGAGGGCCTCCCTAATTTGACATTCATCTGTCATCACGACACTGGCTCTCACATTGAGTGCTGACATGGAAAAATGATGCAGTCAGTTAAAAATTACTCAAATAATTTTTCTTCTCTTGTACTATTACAAAAGACTGTGTCATTTAATGTAATTAACGTGCAGTGCTGTGACTTTATTTATTTTTGTTTACACCACCAAAACGGTATTATAATATGCTCAGGATCTCCAAATGACACTTTCTTCAAGGAAAAGAGTTTGACCTCAGAGGAGATCTTGTTAGGAGCTCTTTCCTTTCCTCTTCAAATGTTTGCAAGAACAAACAACCAGGGTGTGTGGTTCTCTGATTCCCAGTCTCGCTGGATACAAATAAAAGCATGGAAAGTGACAATTTTTACAGTAATATTCCATCTGGGCAGTTCACAGAGTACAAGTGCCATTTGGTTCCTCTTTCTTTGTAGCCGCTAGAGCTATATCAGAGGGTGTTGATAATCATCGCCCTTAAAATATATTAGTTTTTAATGACTAACCACTTTTTTTAAAAACTCACTTTAAAATACATCCAACTTGCCTTTAACATCAGAAGTATCTGTTATATTAAAAACATACAAGAGATGACCTAGGGGAGCAACTTCCTCAGTCTTCTGACTGGCTTGCCCCTCATCCCTGCCTCCCAGGGCCCCACCCGAGATGGCAAAGCAAGACCGAGCACAGCACCGCTGCGTGGAATTCTTGGACTGTGGAGTATAGGGGCTTCCAAGTCCCTCAACAAATATGGAAGCAACATAAACATATTTTATTAAATAGGGCTGTATGAGTTGAAAAGCAAAATGTAAGTGATGGTGATTTGGGGAAATACTAATTTGCAAACTCAAGATGAACATCCAGAGGCAATAAGTCAAGTGGCGTCAGTTATATCTAGAAAACTTGGTCTCTCTCCTTCTCTTGTAGCTACTTTTTCCCCCAGGATCTTCAGTCCTAATCCAGGATATGGAAGCAGCTCCTGGCTATGTCAGGCACTTTCAGAGACCATGGTGGAAGGAGCTCTTCCCTTGCTGGAGGCTCAGCCTTAAGCTGGAGAGTATGGTGGCATGTGCCAGTAACTCTGTCTTTCTGGAAGGTTCAGACAGGAGGACTGAAAATTCAAACCAGCCTGGGAAACTTGATGATTTAATGGCATCCTGTTTTAAAATTTTTAAAAATCTTGCTTTTAATGGCTGGGGAAGTAGCTCAGTTCCTAGGGTCTGTACTCTAGCCTTTAGTATTGGATAAAAAGAAACATTCAAACTGTAGGGTTGCCTCTGTGAGTGCCCTGCTCAACCCATGCTTCGTGGGCTCAGGTGCTGAATAAATTCACTGGCTAAACCTAGCTCCCTCTGTATCTAAGGTAGTAGCCTGCACTCCAAAACACAAATTTTAAAAGTGGGGCCAGAGAAATTTTCCAAGGAATGAGGTACAGAAACAGAACTGTACCACGGAAAAAATAATAGTTTCTGAGAAGGCAAAAGTGACAGATAACCAGTAACAAATTTATTCAGGTGGTTATTTTGACGGTATGAAACGTAGAGGAAAGCACACAGATAAACCAGTTAGGTGGTCATGGGGATGTTTAAAGTCCTGAATCTATGGAGATCTGTGTTTTCTATTCACATGGTCCAGTTCTCTGCCAGAGACACTGGCCCACCTCCCCCGAGTCACCTGTGAGGGGAAAGTCTGCTTTCTCTGTTAAGGCCCTTTGCACCCACCCAGGTCTCAAATTCAACTTTAATGCTAGTATCCGTTCAACAATCCTTCTTTATTGTTTCTTCTGAAACTTGTACAAAGGCAAAGAGAGTTGTGTAGAAAAGAAATAAAAGATATAATCTAGGTAAAAGTTTACACTGGATAGACTTAAATCTATACACCATTTGAAAGCCATAAACTCTTCTCCTCCTCCCAGGGATCTTTTAGTTAAAATAGAATAATGACATGATAATAATATGGTTGCTGGCATTGTATGATAGCACTTTACTGTGAAGACAGTTGGAAAAAAGCATAATTTTTCATAATGTGTCTAAAAGCAGATGTATCTAAAGGTAGACCAGTTAGATGCTCTCCATGAAGTTTTTAAAGGGAGGATGATGATCTCACCTTCTTAGAAAAATTTTCGCAAAGCGAAAGTGATATTTTTACATGGATCTGAATCCTGTTGGGCTGGAGCTAAGGAAAGGGGCTCTTCTGTAAACTCTCCTGGCCTGTGATGCAGGCGGTCAAACTGTAGGGTGATGGGATAGTAATCTACAGCCCACCTGTGGTGTCAGGCAGTACGGTCTAGGTTAAAAAAAATAAAAGACAAATTACAGGGTAAATTCCTGCACTGCAAGAAGATGGAGTCTTTTATCCAATTTTACCTGTTGTTTTTGCTATTTTACTAGTTGTCATGTGGTAGATTCTCTTTGGAAAGAAAATAACTTTCAGTATCAACTATTGTAAAAAGAAAATGGTCCATAACATCTGTATGATGGTATCTTTATTTCTTTAGGGATCTGAAAATTCCAGGCTTTTAGACTTTTGTGTAGCTTCTAACATCAGCTTTTCTTTTTATAGCCGTGTTTCATGAAGATCTAGATATTCTTTGTGCTCTTGAGGGTTACAATTTTTATATCTGTACTTTCTGACCAACTTCTCTGAACTTCCACATTTCTACTTTTACTTTTCAAAGTTATAACATTTACCATCACCTTGATGTTCTGATTCTTGGACTCAGGTTGTTATTGAATTTTGGCTTTCCATTTGGTTCATTAGGGAACAAACATTATATTTTTTTCCTTTCATTTGAAAAGATGACAAAATTCATAGGAGAGAAGTTGTTAGTTGATTATCTTATAAATCAATATTTTAGTTACAACGTCATCTCTTTAGGACACATTGTTTGATTTGAATTATATCAACACTAATTTTACACCTATGTATTATTTTCATAAAACCCTGTTGTTTCTTACTAACATTGATTTTATTGATTTACCAACTGTTCTGTAAATACTTTCATGGGTAACAAAGTTTCTAACTTATTTTCTCTCTGTTATATACCCAGCTGAAAAATAGTGACCAAGATATAGTAACACAATATCATTATATACAGCACACCTTAAACCAACTGGGAAGTGCATAAATAAATTAACAAACAATTCCAGTACTTGGCACACAATAGTATCTGAATCACTTGCTTATCAAGTGAATATGTAATTACTCATAGAACCTATATTCAATGATCAGTATATAACATAAATATGGTAATATATTTTATAGTAGTCATACATTCCATCAAGATTTTGAGAATCAGAGAAAAACAAACCCACCTAATGAAAACCATAGTTCAAAAGAAAATTGATTCAAGCAAGACCATGAAAGTTACTCAAAAGGAAGTAATTTCAGTTGTCTAGTTTCGATAATCAGAGTTTTTATATATGAATAATTTATCAGTGTTTAAGAAGACTAAGAATGGAATACTAGAGAAGCAAGTGTCTCAGAGACAAACACTGAGGATATGAGAAGGGAGGTGACAGCCACCAGAAGGTAGCTGTGCAGGCGTGGAGGTGAGTTTACCTCTGTTCTGCAGACCGGGCAACAGGCTTTGGTTGCCCCATGCCACTAAACATCATGGTACATACTCGTTCTCCCCTCCGGTCAAGTACACTCCTAACCCTGTGGTCCAGAGCTAGGTGATGGATGGAGACTGAGCTGCAGAGCGCATGACTGGTACAAGCATGGAGCCGCAGTTGTTAAAACAAGACAAGTCACTTGGAGGATGCTACCCAAGGACAAAGTTGAAAAGAAAACCCAAGCAGATGTGTGGCTTAATTACCAAGGTAAAAGGGTTTAAAAGAGTGTAGCTGATACTAAAGAAGAGGGCACAGGATAGAAAGAGTAGAAGCAGATGAGAGGAAATAAGTTCAGGGAGGAATTCAGCTGGTGACGAGAACACACGTATCTGCAAGAACACCATGACCTGGAGGGCCTGGCCTCCCCGGAGGCTGTCTGCAGCCGTAGATGGGAAGGAACGAGCCGCTGGAGAATGGCCATCTCACGCTTTGCAGATCTCTCAGGAATTAACACTAATACTCTGCCCCACTGAAGGCTCGAGGGGTCTGATGTACACCCGTTCGCTGTCCATCTGGTCTGTGCGGGTTCACTGCCCAGCTGGCTCTGCTTCTATTGTGCCATGGGTTGGAGAGCCACCCCTGAAAGGATGCAAGTTAGATGGAGACAGTGATGAGTGCTCTGAGGAACGTGCTCCCTTCCAGGAAACACTGCGATGAGGCAGCCTTCTCCAGGCAGAGCCTCTGTACCGCAGGCTGCTCACCTCTGTACCATCAAAACACAGAGCCTGATCTAGAAGGCACTGAGGAAAAACATACTGTCAACATTCCAAATATCTACCCAGGAGCAATTCGTTTTTGCAACAGTATTTCATCTCTGCTCTCTTTTTTTCTTCTTCCCTCTTAAAATTAGCAGTTGTCTGTCTGAAACAGAAATTGGTTGTCTATAGCGAGCACAAGGCGATGGGTCCCATGGTTCTGTTTAGATTCTCACACTACTAGCTCCTCTTCCATTAAACCTGCTCAGAGTGGTCCCCACTGCCAGACTTCAATAAAAGAGACACCAAAGAAATGTGGCCCGCAGAACAGTATTCCCACTCCTGTCTGCATTTCTAGCAGAGTGCTGACATTACCAGTCAATTAAAAGTGCCAAGCCATAGTCCACCAGAAAGGAAAGAACATGTTGCAAAGGGATTAGAATCAACTGAAATACTATTTTGTTTTCCTAATCTGGAATTAGTAAACTGGGAAGAACTCTTGTGATGGAAAGATAGGATCAAGTCTATTTTCTGCCAGGATAGAGGCTGTTTTCTGAATTCTGGTTAACTGATCCAGAATGGAATGTTCAGTTGATAAATGATCAGGCTGCAAGTGGGAATTCTCTTTTATGGGTTTTCTCACCTTGAAAAATAAACTAAAATATACCAGATCACATTGTTCAAAGAGTAAACAATATATTGGTTATAAACTATAATGATTCAAGAAATAACTTTGGTAAATGGAATTCAACAGATTGTTCTGATTTGGTGGTTCTGGAAATCAATATCTCATTTCTTAATCTTATCTCTCCCTAAAAAATTAGATAAATAGAGAGCCGGAGATTTAGCTCAGTGATTCCAGCGCCTGCCTCACAAGCGCAAGGTCCTGAGTTCAATCCCGGTAACCACATAGAATGCTGGGCATGGTGACTCATGCCCACCAGCAATCAATACCACATAGCACAGTGCCGGGCGTGGTGGCTCACACCTGTCATCCCAGCACTCGGGAGGCAGAGACAGGAGGATTGCTGAGTTCGCGGCGGCTTGCCTGGGCTACATAGTAAGCTCAGGGCCAGCCTGAATTACAAAGCGAGACCCTGTCTCAAAAACAAACAAAACAAAAAAAAATTAGATAAATGGTAGAGCAATTTCACCAAATACATTCCATTTGCTGAATTATGAAGAAGTAAACCAGCTAAAAATCCCACCCCACTGCTTACACACAAAGACACACACACACACACACACACACACACACGCACCTCTGATAGGCCCCTGCTTCCCTCTGATGTGAAAGTTGAAACACAAAACATGTGCCAGAGAAGGCAGACTGAGGTAAACAGCCCTCTGAGGTACCTTCGTGTAAAACTTTTAAACCCTGATCACATACAGAACGATCAGTAGTGCAGTGGATATTTTCTTCCAAGATGTTGGGAAACTTTTCTCTTCCCTAGACAGAAGGAAACCAGCAGCCTGCGTGACTGAGCCATGATGCAGAAGGAGCTTTTTGCACTTGGATGTACTGAGCACCCCATTGTCGGGTATTCATCCTAACGAGAAGGTTTGCCTGGAAAGGGGGAGAACAGAAGGAAACATTCAAGTGGGAGGGACTTGTTTTCCTGTCAAACAATGTGTATAAAGAATGCTTAACGTTGTTGCCTTCTCAGTTGGGTTAGAAAAAAATGTAATTATTTTTTCAAATTAGTTCACAGTCCAAGAAGCTAATTTGGAAGAAAATAATCACTGTACCAATCATACTCCAGCAACCTCATTGGCCCAGCCCTGACTTGGCCAGGCCAAAGCCAAAAAGATCAAAATGTGGTTTCCCGCATTTGAGCCACTTATAAATACTTCTTGTTGGAAAGAAAAAATAAAAAACAAGATCAATATAAGAAAGTAATTAAATGTATTGCTTTAGAATTTAAATTCCTCAAATAAAATACAGTAAAAATCAATATACTGTTGTAGTTAACTTACAAAAGATAAATGGAAACTTTGTACAAGTAATCTGTAAGAGAAAAGACATAAAGCTAAGACATCACAGCCAACCTTATCTTTTCTCCAAAAGTCTCTCCCTTATTCTCTGGCTCTGCTGAAAACCACACTTCTGAAGAGATGTTCATAACATAGATAGACATAACTTAAAGCTTCATGCAGTACAGAACATTTTTATAGATATTTTTAAGTATGTGATATTTCATTTATTAAAAACTTAGTTCCATTTCTAAAAATAGTATATAAAAGTGGAACAGATTCTTGAAATTCTTAAACATTATTGATTCGATGCAGAGAACTTTCAATATTAGTTTCATCTCAGTGTGATTATTTACTCCCAGTCTTAAAATATGAGTCATAATACAGGGAATTTTACTCCAGTTTCTCTTTTCTTCTCCTTTTCCTCTTCTTGCTCCTCCACCATTTGTCTCTCTCTGCCTCTGTTTCTGCCACTTTTTCTTCCTTCTCTTGGTTTTGTTTTGTTTTGCGTCTGACACAGGGTTTCAGACCCAGGATTTTGGGCAGGGGATTTAGCTCAAGTGGTACCACACCAACCATGGACTCACAAGGGCCCCGAGTTTGATCCCTGCTACTACACACACACACACACAAACACACACACGCAAGCTGCACAAACCCAGGGCTTTAAGGCACTCACACTACACCTCAGCTTTTAGGTCCCACTCTCTGCAATCTTTCAACTTAAAGCTGTTTTTACAAGCATCTGTTTAACCCCATCCTACTTCGGTCACCCGTCTCCATAGGTTACTTGTTTCTTCTATACTCTTAATACCTATCAATGGTGATGTATGGTGGTCTTCAGTCAAAAGCTACCAAGTAACTGAAAGAAATTAAAATGTATTTTGGTTGATTGTATTAATTTTACCTATAACTAATTTTATCACTATAATTTACTGTTTTCCATTTCAATCTCCTTCAACAGAAACATAAAAAACAATTTTTTCAATTACTTCTAAAAATCTAAATGATCCTCAGCTACTTTATTAATTTTACTACATATACTTAAGCCAGTTAGTAAGTCTGTGCGTTGAGATTTTCTATTTCCGTCTCACAAATGACATAAGCAGGACTCAGGCTGAACTACTTTGGCCCAGCACCCAGCAGTTTCTCTGCTTTCACACTGATCCCACTCCGTTTGAGATTCCACAGGAAGCCAAAAACAAACAAAAAACTAGAATGCTTCGAAATGTGAGAATCGATACTAGTAATATTAATTTGAAATAGTTTGTGCTGTATCAACTCGCTGCTTCACTTCCGTTCTTCACCCCTTTCCTTTCCAATGCCTCTCTTCTCATAATGATGAATACTGTGTTTCACCTTCTGTAAAGCTGTATTTTTAAAAACTCTTCTCTATCCATCCCCACCTGTCCACTCTCCTTGATCCTTCATCCCAGATGCCAAACATCTTCCCACTACAATTTATACACCACACCAGTCAATCAGACTCAACCCCACTTGTCACTACTGCCTTTAAATGCATTTTTAAAAGAGGCCACAGATAATATTCACATCACTGTACTCTGTCACCAAGATAAAACAGTCATAGTTCACAACTTCGTCTGCTGTTCACAGTTTATGTTCCTACAGTGCTGTATACACATAACTGAAAATCAATAGGAGTTAATAGAAAACAAATACCACAGGGAGAATCAGCGGCTACATACCACCTACCGATAGAGCAAGAGGGAAAACATTTCAAGGAAATCGGAAAAAAAAAAACTAGCTTGGAAAGTTGAAGAAAAATAGATCAGTTGTTTTATATGATGCTTACCTTTAGAGAATCCATAACTTGCCTTTGGGTTCAATATGCTTCCACTTTTTCACACTCAAAAAATGTCTGTTCAGGAAATCTTGAGGGAAAGTCCTCGATGAGATGATTCACCAGACTGTTCAGTGGTTCATATATCTTCTTACCCTCAGAATTGCAAAATTCTCAAAGGCACACACATCTCTAAAATGATGAATTAAATGATCAGATAAAATAGAAGGGGCTGAGCTCTCAATTGCTCCCACCACCGACACTCTACCAAGCCCGTAGAGTAACTCTGGCCCCTTGAATATTGCTATGGACCAATATACCGGTCTTTAGAGATTTTGAACTGAATGCCAACAGCAAATTCAGTTTAGGAAACACAATGAATGATTTGTCAGCATTTGCTGGGTTCTTCACATGTGTTCCTTATAGACACTGCCTTGATGGTACACGTTTCAGTCATTCACTCAGTGAGTATAAAGAGGAAAATATATGCAAACCAGTGAAGACCACAAATTCCAAAGTCTAACACAACTAAACCATAGCAATGCCAAGTATTTAACCCGTCAAAGTACCTGCCCCATAGTGTGGCTTGAAAGTATTTTAATGTTCCTACTTGAGAGTATTTCCTGTTTTTATCATAACAAATTATTATAAAAACACAGGTTTAAAACAACGCAAGTTGAAACAGGTGTCCCTCAGGTAGAATCGGGGTGAGCACAGGAGGGCATCTGATGTTTTACCTCTCCCAGCTGCTCAGGGCCACCCGCTGTGGGCACCTAACATCTTGGCACCCAATGAGGGACCAGCAAGTCCGAGTCCTGATTTTTGAATCACTGATTTTCTGTTGTCCATTGTTCATTCAAGAGGGTTGAACATTACCTGCACCTACCCCAAAATACTGGGATAATTTCCTTATTTTAAGGTTGACTGATTAGCAACCTTCATTTGCATAGCAACCTCCTCCCCTTTGCCGTACAGTTTATGCCAATGTAATTTATTCACAAACTTAAGAATTAGAATGTAGGGGGCCAGAGATTTAGCTCAGTGGTTCTGGCATCTGCCTCGCAAGCACAAGGTCCTGAGTTCTATCCCCAGTAACCACATACAATGCTAGGCGTGGTGACTCATGCCCACCAGCAATCAATACCACATACCACATACCACATACCACAGTGCCAGGCATGGTGGCTCACGCCTGTCATTCCAGCACTTGGGAGGCAGAGACAGGAGTATTGCTGAGTTTGAGGCTTGCCTGGGCTACATAGTGAGCACCAGCCTGAACTAAAAAGTGAGAATCTGTCTCCAAAAAAAATAAAGAAAGAAAGAAAGAAAGAATTAGATTGTAGGTATCTGTGGGAGTATATTATTTGGTAGTTGGCCTACTACATGCAAAGTAGTTAAAGACTGTTATTAAATCTCCCAACCCTAGTGTATTTAATTGTACAGAACTATAAAATATAGTGACATTTACAAAGACTCTACAATACAATAATATTAAGAGTAATAATAATATTATAAGCTCTGTATATTATTCATTAAACTAAACATTTTCCATTAGTTTGTTTTGTTTTTATTTTTGTGGGGTTTTTCTTTTTTGTATTGAGGATGAAACTCAGGACCTTGCACCTGCAAGGCAGGCACCAAAACCACTGAACTAAATCCAGGCCTTTTATTGTTTTTACAAATTAAAATTTTCCATGAAAAATACTGGCTCCAATTGCTAACTGTATAATGTAGAAATTTTTGATGTCATATGAATTTTCAACAAAACCTTCATTTTATTCATATTAAGAGCAATGTGTGTGTTATGTTGATAATCAGATTTATGTTATTTATTAAAGAGTTATTTAACTACCCTTTTGGATTGAACAGCAGCTCAAAAAACAGTACAAAAGGCAAAAGAGAACTAGCTTCTAGGTGTGACCTGCCTGAGCTGTAAAAGAAGACATTCATTTTTCAAACTGGTAAGTGGCAATTTGAGCCAGTTTATATTTAAGTACCTTAAGCTCTTCAGAACCCCTTCCAGCTCGAGATCAATATGGGCTGATTATTTTAGGCAAGGCAGAATTTCAAACAGAGCTACCTAGCAATTTTTACTTACTGTTTTCTCTTAAAAATCCTAAATGCTAGAAGATCATGTTTCCCCCAATCCATTCCCCCCAAAGGAAAACACACATATACAGTTGTACATGGTGTTAAAGTTTTCACGGACACCCTGAACCCCTCAGAATAACCTCAAAGGTCATGACCTGGACTTAAAAAGCTCTCTTCTGTTGAATAATAAGATATAAATAGACAATAGACTGATGACAGATAAGAGAAGGACTGGATTACTAAGGATAAGAAAGGATCCAGAAATGATTAACACCTCCTCTTGGATGAGGTGCTTAAGACAGGTTTAAAATCCTGTCAATTCTCCTGTCTTCTTTTCGACCACATGCCTAAAGTTTGGGAGTCAAGTCTGAGCAATGCGAGGTAAGCGATAGAAGAAAAGCTGAGCAGAAACAGTGTAAGGAAATATGTCTAACCAGCATCAATTATTTGATATTTAAATTTTTTCCTCTTAAAAGCGTAGATTTCTTAGGCATGATAATTTCTTGTATTCACTGTATCCATCCCACAAAGCTAGACAATCAATATTCTCTGAATTTTACTCATAAGACTAACACTTATTTCAAAAAGAAAATTAATTTGAAGGAATTAAGAAAAATGGAAATGCATACACTTTTATATTTCTTTAGCTGTTACAAGTAATTATGTGGCTTTTAAAAAATACATGCCCACTGAACAAGTATGTATGTCATTTTAAACATCTAACTTTAAGTGTATCTACAAAAACATTTTATTTCTGTTTCTCAAAAGAACACGCCTTATCAGCCAGACCTGAACATTTTTTTTTAATTTACCATGGACCTGAATGACCACTAGCAGCAAACATCACAGTAATCATGAAATAAATAAATGTGTGCAGTACTTAATATCACACATGATATTGTATATTCATCAAGTGGTACTTTCTTTTCACTCCTTTTAATTTTAGGCTTAGGTGTTATCTACTGTTTTCCAATTTCTCTTCCTTTTTATCTTAATACTTATTTTAACTGATAGATAAAAAACACGTAAAAATTTGCATATTCAGGAGATGCTACAGAATGGTTCAGAACAGCCTGAAGTTGGTGGCAAGAAGCTGCTTGGCTTAGAGCAGCTCATGGGCTCACCCCGTTCCGGCCTGGAGTCAGGGCCACAGACACGGCCCCGTGCGGGCTGCTTCGGGCTGGGCCAGGAGCAGGAGCCATGGGACCACTCTTTCCTTCCTGCCCCCTTCAGCACCCTTTTCATTTGTTATATTATGAAGACGAATGACAAGGCTCTGCCCTGGTTTCCTTCATGCCCATGAAGGTAAATTCAGGCCTGCAAAACTGCTCAGTGTGGACTTCTGAGCCAAGATGACTCCAGAGAGCCTGAGGACACTTCCTGCTTACTCTGCTTCTGCTTCCTTCCCTGGGGACAGTTTCCACAGAAGAAGAGAAAGAGGAGAAATTGAGTTATAAAATAAGTACCCAGAAGAGAAGAATTCAGTGTTTTATGTCTATCAGGTCTTTGATAAAGATTAATTCATCCATATGGACTGACATGAGAGAAGGTGCAGGCAACATAAAGATCCATAGCTTTTACTATATGAAAATTTAAATTTTATAGACAAGGAAACATAACTAAAATTAAAAAGTCAAAAACAAATGGGAAACTATTAACTGAAAAATGATACTTTTAAATTGAGGTAATAAAGGAGCCCATACAAATACAATTAGAATGCACCAGCAAGAATACTTTTAAATGAGAATGTTTGAAAGCTCCTAATAGACAGTAATGGTAGTCATAACTTTAACAGTGAAATTCATCTCTGAAAGCGAAAGTGATATAAAATCAGCACCCAGTCGCTCTGTTATCCACGTGTGAGGATGACTCATGTAACTGTCAGTGTCTGTGAAGCGTTTTGGGAAGTCCAAGCCAGAAGACAGAGCAGTCAAACCAGTCACGTGGCCACGATTCAGGTACCGCCAGTCATCATGAGAGAATGGCTTCATGTGAAGGCGGTCAGCACACAGAAAGGGGAAGACAAGGAATGAAAAATTATCTATCAGTAGAAAAAAAATACCATGGAACACCTGAATAAACCAATCTATTTCCAGATAATTTAACAATGTCTCTGAACAAAGCACAAAAACATTTCTAATAATATGAAAACTTCCGGTGCCCAACAAGGTGAATTTCACAAACCCTGTTTGCAAAGATAAAAACAGAGAAGGGACATAATTCTCACAATGAATGGAAGAATCAATCACTCAAACTGACCCAATAGTCATGGAGATGTAGAACAGTACAATGATTCCTAGGTGTTCAACAGCTAGAGAAAAAACACTTTAAATAGAGGTGTTGATGATGTGAAAAAAATCTAGAACACATTAGAGATAAAGAAAACAAGGTAAAATAAGCCTCAGCCAGTACCTTAAATTGTGCATAAAAGTTAATTTGACATGTCATAGCACTAAGCATAAAAGTTAAAAATATAACCTTTTAGAATAAAATATAAGAAAGTCTTTGTGATCTTAATATACTATTTATATTACTTGTCTGTAATATTTTACATAGGACATAGCATGGCCATGAAAGAAAAATATTGGTGCATTTTCATCAAATTTAAAAATGACCAATTTCTGAAAGACATATTTATAGAAACAAAAAGACCAGCCATAGTTCTGGAGTAAGGATTCACAATATACATGTCTGACAAAGATCTAGACTATATGAATACCTTTTACAGCAATAAGAAAATAAGAGATGGAGGGAAGGGGAGGAAGAGAGGGAAAGGGGGAAAATAATTAAGATGTGTTATATACATGTACCAACTCCACACAAGGAATGTAAGCAGTGTGTGTGATAAACATCTATTCATAAAAATGAAAATTTAAAGTTGAAAAATTAAATGAACAAAAATGTGAACAAAAATAAATTGCCAGTGAGCATGTGAAATACGATTAATCAAGCAGTAAAGTGCAGATTGTAGACACAAAATAAATAGTAAAATTGTTAAAAAATTTTTAAAAGGCCGGGCGTGGTGGCTCACGCCTGTAGTCCCAGCACTTGGGAGGCAGAGACAGGAGGATTGCTGAGTTCGAGGCTTGCCTGGGCTACATAGTGAGCTCAGAGCCAGCCTGAACTACAAAGCGAGACTCGGTCTCAAAAAAAAAAAAAAAAAAAAAAAATTTTTAAAGTCTGACAGTAAAAAATGTTGGTATAAACCAGAAATAATGAGAATTTGTGTATAGTTTGAGGGAATGGAATATTCTACCACCAGCGGGATGTCATTGGGTTTTATTTTTTAAGAAGAAACAACACTTAATTTTTGAGGCATTTATTCAACAGAATCAATTACATATGTTAACAGAAAAAAGTATACAATTATATCCAACATTGCACTGAATAAATTACCTGTGGTATATCATGCAATGTATGTTACTCACTTGGGAAACAAAACAACTACTGGTATTTGCAGCAATATGAACAAAGAACAGAAACAGTATCAAGTTAAAATAGGCCAGATACAAAAAGACTCCGTGACACACAAGATCTAAAACAGGGGGAACCAATCAGTAGTGACAAAAAGCAGCTGATCATTTTCCTGGAATCCAGGGTAAATGTGAAGATATAAATTCCACAGAAGCTCAAAGTATTTTTAAATGAAGGAAATGTTTCCAGAAGTGGTATTTTGGAAGGTATACATTGTACATGCATTTTTTTCAAAACTCACTAAATTATGTACTTGGAAGCATGTCTGTGTATAAATTAAATACTGATAAGATTGGTTTGCCTTTATTGAAAGAGTACTTTGGAGCTGTCCATTAGCAAACTTAACTGGCATATGTAAGACTGAGCTCATTTAGTTGTAAAAACATATACAAGTGGCATGAGAGAAAATTAAGAAAGCTTACATAGATTTGGCAATGAATCCCCTTCTCATCAGTCAAAGTTCAAACTGAAAAAGTGGGTCGGATTTAGTGTCACACCAAAATTCACACCATTCACAGCAAAAGTGTGTGTTCATAATTATATCACAAATTACGCTTTGGACACGTTGTTCAGAGATATACTCAGATGATAATCTTGTATATAGGATACATTTCAGTCCCACAATGCAATGGCCCTTCAGGAAGATAAGAAAGGAAATCTTTCCACCAGGCAGAACTGTGTTGTCTTTCCTTTACTTCAGAGAGATCTACATGGTGGACAGTGGGTAATGGTTTTTCTATTCCTCTGGATTTTGAAAGAAACAAAGAATTGATAAAAAGAAGGTCTAAACAAAAAGTAATAAGCTTCTGGGAATTAAATTATTTCTGTCCCAAGGTAATGCCTATCAACTGTAAAACATTTTCTACTTGATAATGTGGAGATAACACTTCCTGGAGAAACTATCCACCCTCTTTCTCCAGCCACCAGTGGATTCGGTGGATTCATGAACATTGTAGTCGAGGCCTCAGGTGAAGGCATTACACACATGCTCACAGTTTCTGCCTCAGGAGTCCACTTGAGCTACCACTGCTCCTACCAGGAAGTCTACTTGAGCTACCACTACCCTACCGTATCATCAGGTGGGTCTGACGAAGATTCCCTCCTGCGGCCACTTTCACAGTGGAATCTGTGAGTCAAATCAACATCATTTATATCACCAAATATGAAACAAAATAAGTACAAATTGTATACATGTCTTTCCCAGACAACTCTGCTTTTTAAACCATGAATCACAGCCTAATGGATGCTTGATTCGCTATAATTATGTCCACATGGCTTTGCTTCTAGCAAAAGAACATGTTTTCCACCCAAATATGAGGGGACAATTCCCACCCTTACAATGTATTGGTCTTAACCTGAGCCACATCACTTGCACCTGGATTGCAGGAGACAGCCATGGATTACTCAATCTAAAGCTCTCCTCCAGGCTGGCTAAGTAGGAACACTCGGCTTGCTAGGCACTGCTCTACAAGGTTAAGTGCACTTTCTGAACCAGTAACTAATATGATACTATCTTGTCAGAGAGCAAGAAAATCTGATTTGAGGAACCAAGAGGTGAGAATGGAATTGGTTCTCTCTTTCTGTTATACATAAAAAACAATCACAAAACTTTTGCTTCTTGTTTTGTTGCGTTGGCAAATTTGGGGGATTTAATTTCTGGACAATAAATGCTACCACTAGCCAAACTCATAATGATTCTACAGAACTTGAAGTTAATATGTCTGGTCACCTTAAGTTTTTCACTCCCCCAACCCAACAGGAGAACAAAAGGATTTATGTACTAACTACAGAGAATAGTACTGATTATTAAGGCAAAAAAAACTTGCTGGCCAGGCGTGGTGGCTCACGCCTGTAATCCCAGCACTCGGGAGGCAGAGACAGGAGGATTGCTGAGTCCGAGGCTTGCCTGGACTACATAGTGCACTCAGAGCCAGCCTGAACTACAAAGTGAGACCCTGTCTCAAATAAATAAATAAATAAATAAATAAATAAATAAATAAATAAATAAATAAATA
Source organism: Thryonomys swinderianus (assembly GCA_004025085.1). NCBI lineage: Eukaryota > Metazoa > Chordata > Mammalia > Rodentia > Thryonomyidae > Thryonomys > Thryonomys swinderianus. The sequence goes on along the minus strand of PVIC010000904.1, from coordinate 77,606 downwards.
AGACTTGCTGCTTCACAATAAAGGAGGCACATTTCAAGGAATTCTGTGAGTTCCTCCTGGTCACCTATGTCCTCTGTAAAAGGTTACTAAATGGGCAGAACAACCCAGTAAAGCCAAGGACATTAATAACTCCAGCCCTTAAACAATAAAATCCTGCATTACTTCCTCAGTTAAGGAATCATGACCAGGCAAGGTGCCTCCTGAAGACAAAAGCAACAGGTAGTGAAAGGGGAAATTTAAAATACTAATTATGGCCTCTTTCTAATTGGCAGAAATGAAGAATGTAGATGCTAACTCTATTCTTTTCCCAGTTTCTGATATATATTTGCATATATTAATCAATTTTGCCAACTTTCCTCCTTACTGTGATATAAAGTATACTGGTAGAGATTAAGATCATAGTTCAGTCTATAAATTATAGGATATTTAAAAATTGGATATAGGGCCTGGAGATTTAGCTCAGTGGTTTCGGCGCCTGCCTCGCAAGTGCAAGGTCCTGAGTTCAATCCTAGCAACCACATACAATGCTGGGCATGGTGACTCACGCCCACCAGCAATCAATACCCCATACCACAGTGCCGGGCATGGTGGTTCACGCCTGTAATCCCAGCACTCAGGAGGCAGAGACAGGAGGATTGCTGAGTTTGAGGCTTGCCTGGGCTACATAGTGAGCTCTGGGCCAACCTAAACTACATAGCAAGACCCTGTCTCAAAAAAAAAAAAAAAATTGGATATAAACCCAAAAATAAATGAACATCACCCATTGATAGACAAGGTGATTCCTGCCCCTCTGGGGAGGGTATGAGCTGTTAATACCACAGTTACCTTAGGTCATGTGGAAGTGTGACATTGGATGCCAATTGTTCCAGAGTAAAGTTTGTCATATATTGACAGAGTTTGGATCATGCCAGATTTGTGATCAAATTGATACATTTATTAGTCTTATTTCCCATTTCTGCAACCAAATATCTGACATTCATAGTTTAAAAATAAAGGTTACTTAGCTCATGGTTCAAGTGATCTCATTCCATGGACAGTGGGGCCCAAGGCAAAAACAGCATGGCATGTGAATGCAGCAGAGGAAAGTTAGCTGGGAGACCAGATCAGGAGAACAGCACAATGGAAGAAACCAGATACCAGATTAGTACCCATGGTCACACTTCATGACCCACCCAGGTACACCCTGACATCCAATCTAATCCCCAAAACATCTCTAAAGCCTAGCAAATTGTCAAAATTTAGATTAACTGTCATATTGTGAAATATGACACATTGTGAGTTTCACACCCAACCATAACTCTTATTTCCAAAGAAAGACAAGATCATAATTCCACCTAATGTGATATCACTATCTGTACACAGCCAAAAATTCAAGCATCCCTTTCTTGAAAACTCTGAGCTGTGAACCCCTGGAGCATCAAAAAGCAGGTTACATTACCTCTACATACCTTGCAACAGGGCAAAATTTTTCATTCCAGAAGGAGAAATAAGGTGATAGAAAGGAATAGGACCAAAGCAAGACCAAAACCTAGCAAGGTAACAAGTTCCTGCAACTCCATGGGCAGCATCAAATGTATATAGTGGTAAGATGGAACTTCCAGAGGGCCTGTGTGGTCCCATCTAACAGCCTGGCCAGATGCAGCTCTACAAACTCTCTCCTAGGCTGGCTCCACTCATGGCTTGAAGCTTTCTTCAGTAGACTTTCCAAGGTTCTGCAGCTCTGATAACCTGGACTGTCCACCGATTTCATTTGATTTCATTCCCACAGCTTCACACATTACCATCTCAAGGGCTCCTTCCTTGGCCTCCCTTTCCTTTTTTTGAAATCTGGGCAAAGCCACAGTGACCCCACAACTCTTGCATTCTGTGTGCTACTAAAACTAACATCAAGTACATAATATTAAGGTCTGCTGTCAGCTGAAGCAGAAGCCAGGCCCCTTTGAGCTATGGCTCTAATAGCCTCTGAGCCCCAGGGGTAGTTGAGCACAGTGAAATGAATCCAGGGAACCAATTTACTATGCAGTCGTCTTGAGCCCTTCTTTGCTCTCTTGTCAAATGGGAGGTTTACACTTTTGTATTACAGAGCTTTTAAGGGGTGGAGTGTTGCTGATTTCTAAAATACCCTTAAGGTATCCTTCTTCTTGGTGTAAGTCAAAAAACTTCTTGTCCTTTCAATGGTGCTAATCCCTTCAGTGACCACATTGCCTTTCGTCCCAAATTTATACAGAATTTAGACAGAATTTAAGTTTTTGAAGTCTTCTAATTCTTAAAGTCAAAGCTTTAGGTGAATGAATGAACCCCTTCATGGTTTTTAAACTCAAGCTAGTACAACATTGCATAGCCTTTCCTCTGACTCAGATTCCATAGCTAATGTTTGGAAAGATATTACTGGTGAGTTTCTATTACTGTAGTTCCTCTATCATATTTAATATATTAATAAAATTAAAATACTTTATCATTTTGGATTATTAAAAATATAGCAGTTGGTACCACATTATTACTGGGTTAGTGGAAAGAAAACAAATTTCATTTTTCTGCTGTGGAAAACATTTCATACCAGTAACTATAATTTAAGTTTTTGTTTTAAAATTTTTCACAAAAGTAATGCCACCTTAGAAAAGATTCTTATGCATGCAAAGACTAATGAAAATACTTCCATAATCAACCTGAATAAAGATTCAATTCTAAGTATTAAAGTTTGGAACAAAGACTCTTTACGTTTGTGATTTTATCATTCATTTTAAAAAGATTACTCCCACTTAACAGAAAATGCTTGCGAGTGTCAAGAAGAAACGTTATGGTTGATTAATGCTCCTAGTAAGAGCATTTCAATATTTCATTGTTACAGAGAAACCATCATTCAAATCACTGAATATTTATTCCCTTTTTTCATGTGTTAAAAACAAGAACAAATTAAAGGAGTTGCTCATTAAAGAACTATTTAATCTAGAAGTAAATGAAGCTTTTCAAACTAAAAATAATCCTAGCCTCTTGCAATATTTTTAGCATGCTAGCAAAAGACATGCTGACATGTGAAGAACTAGACAGCTAAAGTGAACTCAGTGTGTCTTTTGGCACAGCGTCAAACGTTCTATCAAGCAACACTACTGTCTACTATTTAAGGTGACACCTAAATCTATCAGTTACATCATATTCAGCTTCCAGATAAGTTTCCCTGTTGACATGCTCTTCTTGGCATCAAGTGGCAAGAGCAAGTGTCCAGCAAAAAGTTCTGAACTATGAGCCATCTGAAGGTATGACAATCTAATCTACGTCCAACCAAGCATTTCGGGCTACTGATAAAAATGTAATCGGTGACAAGCAGTTGTGGGAGAAGTTGATTCTACGGCAATAGCACAAGGGCAGAATACCAGTGATGGTTCCAGAATGTGTTAATAACAAGCCTGAAACAACACATGAACAAGGAGCAGAGCCAGAAAGTGATAACACCTTAGAGCAGCTGTAGCTGTCAGCAACAGAGCAGAGGAGAAAATGTAAGTTTGAGAAAGCTTGTTGAAAAGTGCAACAGGCAAAGTGATCTAAAAAAAGTACTATTTTCTGAAGAACAGAAATTGGAACAGAAAAGACAAATGCTAAATATTTTCAGGCAGGATGTTTTAGTCTTTTGAAAATATGTGACTTATATGAGACATAATGAAAAAAGTGGCACATGCTGCCTTCTATATGTTAGGCATGCGGGGTTCCCTTTATTTTACTCAGGTATTTGAGCCTTATGATGACACCTTAAGATAGTCTTTGTTATCCTCACATTATAAATAAGGAAATTAGAGTTCAGAAGGTAAATGACTTGTCCAAGATCACGCAGCCAGCAACAAGAGCCAAGGTCTACAAAGTTCAAGGTCACACCTGGTTTTCTATTTAAAATGTGTTTCTGTATCAATTAGTGTATGTACGCTTATGTAAATATACATAGATTATCCATATGCAGTTTCTTAGAGTGTCATTCACCCATGTACTTATGGCCCACTGAAAGCTGTGCTTTGCATTATGAGACCAATTAAAAAAAAAACCTGTGCGGAACATATCTCCTGTCAATTTACACAATCCTTTCACCAGCAAAAGTAAAAAGAAAAGAATGAAGACATTTAAAAGAGAAATAGTGCTGGTATAGTTTAAGAATGTGTCATTTTGAGCCATTTTCCTAATACTGAAATAATCTCACTAGAGAAGGTAAGTAGTCAGCACACTTGTTATAAAATATAGAAATGGGGGTACTTCTGTAAAGATTTATTTGTGTAAGAAACCTCAATATTCAGTGAACTTGGAAAAAATCCAAAAAGTCTTTGGTATTATTTGCCACAGAAAAGAATAGCCCTCATGGCTGCTGCTGATAGACTGGACTCCTATAGACACTGGCAAAATTATTCCCAAATTTTAGATTGATTTCCCAAAGAAATCAATCTAAAGCTATGTTCCTGCATTCACCCAATAAGTTCTGGGGATGGGTAAATACTGCTACTGCTTTTCACCCCAAGTTAAACACTGATTACCAAATCATAAACTACCTCTCCCTTTGCTTAGCTCACAACTGCTGTCATACAGATATTTCTTGCCATCTTGTTTACTGAGCTTAGTAGAAGGCTCAGAACACCTAGGATAGTTGTTCCTTGTAGCTCTAAAGAAAGACTCAGGTAGGAAAAGTGTCTGTATCCATAGGTGAGATGGGACCCAACCTTGACCCTTTGTTAATCAGCTCCACAAACCTCAGCGGTCCAGCAGCCCCTGGTACTCCTTAGCTCCCTCCACTGTCAGTATGGGAGATGTCTTAGAAGACATCTACAGCTTATCAGCTCTTCCTCCTGTGATTTTGTGCCTCAAGCTGTTAACCGAGGCTCACTCCAGGGAGTGGATCACTATGGCAACATCATCTTTGTTGCAGCTCCTGTTTATCTTGTTTTAATAATGAACCGTTCAACATTTGTGACCAGCAACAGCAACATTTATCCGTGTAGTCCATTCTCTTGTGATGGCTGACATCACAGAATTTTGTTCCCTTTGGCACCTATCATAGCAACTACCCACTTGGGGTCTTCTAGACAAAAATCCCTGTTGTGCACATTTTAAACACCTGGCAGAGCGTCCTCCCTTCCTCATTTTACAGCAGGGATCAGTTTCATTGGTCCACAGTGAATAAATACCTGATTCTTTTCAATCTTTTCTTTTCATTCCCAACTGTATTTTACGCAGGCCAACAAGTGGCTGGACGGGGCCTCCCTCACTATCTTCTGTGACTGAAAAGCAACCCCCACATTTCCTTTTTGATTGCTCTGAGAATATGTCAATCTCTTTCTCTGTCTAGGGAAGGTGAGTCTGGCCTGCACTGCTGGGTCCTTATCAAATTGCTCTTGCGGCAATGATAAGAGTGTGGGGTTTCAGCAGCCTGAGGGAAGCTGCCTGAGACCGTGGCTGGAGCTGCATTCCCCACGTTATCTGCTGGCCCACATCTCAGCACATCAATGGCGCTCAGGCTGGAGAGCCAAGTTATAAAGTTACCTTTGTATGACACGAAACATTCCCCCTTTGTCTGTTGAATGCAAATTTACTAAGGCTAGCTGCCATAGAGTAGTCTTGAGGAAAGCACCCTTAGGTGGGGGGCTCTCTGTTGAATTTTGAAGCAGAGACTTTCTGTTGGTGGTGGTGGTGGTGGTTTCTTCAAAGTGATGATATAAAACTTTTCTTTAAAAGCAGTTGTTCTTCAGGTCCAGAAAACATAGTCAGGCACCTTGCTTTCTAAAGGTATCCTTGTTGATGTACTATAAAATAAATACTGTGTATTCGGTCAGGCCAGGTTGAAGAATAATCCAGAAATTGGGTGAGAGAGACATCACAGGATGCATAGGCCCACACCCACCCAGTGTTTTAACCAGAATATTTCATTTCTGCTGGATGCCCAGGTCTGCTATTTCAGCTGAAAGATTGGGGACATCAGGAAGGAGATCTGCCCCTCCTAGTGCTCCCCAGGGCTCCTGCTCTGAGCACCCACCATCGCTTCCAACCAGCTTTTCCAAACCACGCTGACTCCTCCCATCTTACAATCACCCAGTGCAGGCCGGCTTCCACCCCGCCAGTCAGAACAAGATGGTTCTGCAATGAAAGAGCTGTTTTGCCCTTGTATTTCTTCCTAGGACAGCTATGCTGAAGTATCACACATTTAATAGCGAACACAAAAGTAATTTATGTTGTTGCTGCTCTGAAAGCCCCAAATCTACAATCAAGATGACAGAGTTGGGCTGGCTCCAGGCTCCCACACCCAGCCTGGCAATTGCCACCTGTGGTGACCCAGCCTGTGCCCACATTGCTGGGATTCTTCCCTTCATCATCTTGTTTCCTCCTTTCTGTTTGTCTTCTTGAGGTGTCTGAGCTATCTCCATTTTTATGCAGAGGATGCATGTGGTGGTACTTAAGAGCCTACTCAGTTCATCCAAAATCATCTTTTCATCTAGAAATCTTTAAATTAGCCACAGCAAAGACATTTTCTTTTTCCAAATAGTGCAACATATATAAATTCCACAGATGATGACTTTATATTTTTGTGTGAAGCCAGTGGTCAACCTACTATAGTCAGACCTAGAAGATCTGGACCTTTAAACAAGTACCTCTTTGGATCCTTAGTAGAAATAGCTTATTATCTCCCTGTTGAAATGTTGATGTCAAGTATTGGTATGTCCATCTATGTCACAGCACTGAATTTTTATCTTAATTTTATTAATTGACCCTAAATATCTATGTAAAGTTGCACACTTACACTTCAGTTTTCCCTACCTCAGAATTATTTCTCCACAACCTTCATATGCCTTTCCTCACCTTCTATCCATTCTCTGAAAAACTGTATTTATTCTTTTGATTAATAAAAATATTACAGTAAAAGCTGTCTTTGCACAGACCAGGGCTCTTGTCTTTATCTAATATTTATCTTGTCTTTATCTAATATTTCTTGAGCCCCATAATACTCCAAGATCTCTCATAGAAACTTACTTTTAATCCACAAATCCTTTATGCTTCATTCACCCAGGAGTTCTGTGGCCTTTTGCAAAAACATATTGCATCCACCTAGCCTGTAAAGCCCTCGTTAGGGATAGACTGGTGTGTCCCAACTCCAGAAACCCTCTGGGAACTGCAGCCTGGCAGGGAAACCTCCTTCCATGGCTAAGCCTCGGGCATCTTTGAGGCCTTCACTGTGTCCCTGGAAATCCTAGATAACAGGGCCAACCAAAGGTGTGATGGAAAGATTTATGATTTGCCCTGAGGAGAGGAGAGCTTCACCAAGGGGATGGCTGCAGTGGAGGAATGAAACTGAATGCCTGAAAGTCTAGAAGAAAATTACTCATCTTGAACATCCAAACATCAGCCCAGAGAAATCTCCCATGAGCAGGGTCCCTTGGGTAAGAGAGTTGGGCAGGAAGTTACATGAAGGACTCTTCCTGCAGAAAGACTGTTGTGACATCCAGCCAGGAAAAAGATATTTTAAGCTCATTTTTCTAATTATCATCTTAGTATACACTTACTATAGAAAACTTAGGAAGTACATTTTTAAAATTTAAAATTATTCAGAATTCCCATCATCGAGATTAAACTATAATTAACACTTTGATCTGTATTCTCTATTTTTAAAAATACTAATGCTTATTGTTTGTTGTAACTTTGGAGTTATTTCTTTATGTTGCTCTTCATTTTACTTTACTTTCTACTTAACAATTGCAAATATTAGTTATACTGAACATTGGAGATCATTTTCCTTACCTATTAGGCCTTTTTTTGCAAACATAAATTCAATGATTGTGTGACACCATGTCATGTAATTTTATCTATAAATCCTTTATTACTGGACAGGTTTTTAAATTTGTGCTATATAAATAGTGCTGGGTCAAATATATTCATTTCAATTGTTCATATTGTCATTGATATTAGTTTAGTATAAGTTCCCATTGTTGAAATAATGGGTGAAAAAATTAATACTTCTAAGGTTTGTGTTCCATAATAATTTAATGTATATTAATTTAATGTAACAATCCCTAGCATATAGAACAATCCCTAGCATATAGAAAGTAGTAATTAGAGCTAGTTAATTTACAAGGGAAATTTGCTGTTCAAAGGATTAAGCCAAGTGATGCATCACTGCTGTATAACTCTTTAGTTACAATCTTGTCAGAAACACCCTGAGCCCCCATTGAACTTTTACTTCATACCTAGAGATAATCCCCAAATTCTAAGAAGTCACCTACTTTCAACTTCTACACTTAGGTGTAGCTTCTGGATTTAGGTGTGTCTTCATTTTACACATGCCCCATTAGGTCCATAGCATAGATAGTTTGTATTTTTTAAAATATGAGCACAAGTCAGAAGGAATGACACCCACATAGGGGCAGATGACACTTGTATCCACATCAAAACACAGACTGGTTTACACAGTGTGGTCTGTTTTAAGGAGCAACTTCCTATCTGTCCAAACCTTGGCCCCTGAAATACTAATAACATTAATTTTCTCTTTCATAAAGCAGTTAGCACATTGTAACTGTGGGCATTTGCTTTTCACATGTTTTGAAAGCCATTGTTATGTAACACATACAAAGGCATTCCTTGGACTTTATCATAAGGTAGGTCCGTAAGCATTTCTTATAGGTCTACAGCATTTCATCCAGAAGTATTGACCCCTGATCACTATTAAAATTGGGGAAAAAATATCAGATTAAAAAGCAGTATCATGTCCCTTATTCAGCTGTCATGAAGTTCTACTTGAACTATAGTTTATTTTAAACCTGGCTTTGTACTCTATCCAAATCTGGCTTTTATACCATATTTTGCACTATGACAACGATAGTTCAGGATGTTTTGTTTAGTTTCACCCTATTGTTCATGCAATAGCAAGGGTTAATTTGTCCTGCAAGAATTATTCTCTGACTTGGGGTTTCATTATGAATTTATCTGTTTCATCACTGAATCTACGTGTGGCCACTGTCCAAGGTGCTCAGCGCCACTGTTACAAGCGAACATACTGTGTAACATCATTAGCTGCACATATTACATGGATTAGGGCATTTATCTCAGTTTGAACATCAGGGGTGGAGTTTCTGCCTGAAAGCTCATAACATTCAATAATGTGGGCCATGTGTTCAGCATTAGATTCACATTTTACATTGTAAACAACTAAAACATTGCAGATGACTATTCAAGGTATAGTCAATAACGTCAGATATTAACCTATGATCCCAATACACGTAGTCTGAGAACTTGGTTTGGGTAGGGCACACATGCTATTCATCACTGAAATAACTGTTTCAAAGGGTGCGTTTCATAGAGATTGTTTTTGTCAAAAGAAAAAATGAGAGGAAACAGAAAGAGAGGAAGAAGAGAGGGAGAAAAGAAGAAGGAAGGCAAAGAGCAGGGGCTGGAAAGAGACAGAGGCTCCCACAGTAAAACACTCACATACAGCATATGTGGCTGCCAGGTTTTGGGATGAGAATGTCCGTGTTGACTCAGGACCTAGTCATGTGGCTTCTTCTTATTTTACTGCTGGTTTTGACTCTGTGCTACAGCTTTACTAGGTGTTTGGTATGACTGTTATCATGAGTACCAAATGCTGCCCTTCGCCTGTCTTCAAACAGAATTCTCTCCTCCCCCTTTTCCTTCATTCCTCCCTCCAAGGTCTTTGCTGAGCACCACTGATTTAGTCTGGAGTTTTCTAAACCGGACCTTGGTTAACTCTGTCCTTAAACAGAAAGAGCCCAATCTCTCATCCCTATTCACCTCAGGTAATTTCCACTGGCCCAGCTATTCCAAAAGAAGAATCTATTCCTAGATTTCCCAAGAGCTCCAAACTTTTAACCACTCTGAAGGTAATCATAAATATCTTGATGACTTTTCAATATAGGCAACAGAACCTGAAATGTATTCTCAGGTGCAATTTGGAAAAGAATTTTTTTCATCTGTGCGAGAATAATTAGCATGAATTTAGTCTTCATGAAGGACAGTCAAAGGCACATTCAGGTTTGCTAGCTCCATCTCTCCCTCTCTCTGTCTCCCTCTGTTTCTCGCTTCCTTCCTTCCTCTCTTTCTCTTTCTCCCTCTCTCTTACACACACACACACACACACACACACATATACACGTCACACACCAAATATTTGAGCTTTTTCCTCTTAGATTTAGGTAGTCTCTGATGATGGTTAAAACAAAAAAGAATCTCATATTTCAAACCTGAATTCAAAATTGTGTCATTAGTATACGTACATTTTTTAAAAACTGACATGTTTATTGTCAGAAATTGCTACTAAATAAAAGAATAAGCATCTTTTATAAGCCACTGCCTTTATTTTTAATTATTTAAGAACTATGCTATATAGATCATCATACAATACCTCAGGTTTGGCTAACAGCTGAAATCTGAGAATTTAAGGACCAAGTACTACTTTCTGAAATTTGCCTTCTTTGGTCATGAAATTGCTTGAAATAATTTTAAATGCCCTCCAAATTTGACCACTTCTAAGATTTTATACTCGACACTGAGATTTTACTTGTGGAAAAGGGAGGTTGGAGTGAATCAGTAGCCAGAAGATAAACCCACATCACAATGTTCTGAACCGAATCTGACCCACAAAGGTCACTTGGAGAAATAGAAGCAGCTGCAAAGACTTCATAGCCACCTGCTCAGAAACTAAACGAAAGGGCCAGAGCTGTGTGATGAGACGCACATGTCTAGGTCACACTGACAAGTAGTCAGATGTAATTTATCCTGTGTCATTCCATACCTTACCTCTCCTTTCATCCAATCAAAATGTCTGAAAATAACGCCAAAATTACTCCAGGGTTCGAGAGGCAAACAGGAAGAGCAAAGTACTATCCAACACAACAAATTCATCCCCAGAGATTCTCAAGTAAGGTCTGAAGTGAGAAGCAACCTTTCCAGCAGGGGTTGGAAGTACAACAAAAGTCAACTATCTAAATGATCTCAATAGTTGATCCAAAAAGAATAACTAGGGCCTTGAAATTGTTATTTGACCTTCACAAGTACACTTCTAAACATTTCCTACTCTGGCCGATTCAGACACGACCATTCTTTTTTTAAAAATTATGTTATATTTCATTAGTACATGTTGCATTTCATGCCATTTACAGTCATCTTTCCCAGGGCTTTTTCTCTAAGCCCTTCCTCGCCTCTCCCCTGGCCGCTCCCCCTCTAGCTTCCCACCCCCTTTTCCATACTTACTGATATCATTTGTCTTCACTCATGTCATGGCCTACCACATCTACACCGATCGGAGTTACTAGGATCCTGTACACGGTGTGTCTATTCCTCTCATTTCCCGTCCCCTTCTCCACACCACTCTCCTTCACCCTTAGAACACTTCCCTACTGAGCAATATCCACCCCCTGTCCCTTTTTATTCATCCTTTATTGTTTTATTTGTACTTTGCCTCACTCTAACAAGAAAAAGCATATGATATTTAAGCTCGTGTATCCTTTTTGTTTCACTGTGTTACATTTTCAAGATACATCCATTTCTTACAATTGTCTCAAATGTGTCATCCATTATAGCTAAGTGCGATTCCATTTTATATAGAAACCTCATCTTCTTTATCAGTCATCTGCTGATGGGTACACAGGCTGCACCCAGTATTTAGCTATTGCAAATTGTGCTGCTGTGAACATTGATAGACAGGTGTTGCAGTAGTGTGATAATTAGAGCTCTCTGTGGAAGATACATACAGTGGGGTAGCTGAATTGTATGGAATTTCTAATTTCAGTTCTTTGAGAATTCTCCATACTGACTTCCATAGTGGTTGTATTTATTTGTATTCCCACCAGCAACGTGTGAGTGTACCTTTTTTGTTACAACCTCATTCTCATTTGTTATGGTTGGATTTCCTAATGATTGTCATTTTTCCAGGGTATGATGGAATATTACTGTTGTTTTAATTTGCATTTCTCTAATGGACAGAGCTGTGGGACATTTTTTCATATACTGGTGATGATTTGTATTTCTTCCTCTGTGAAGTGTCTTTCATTTCTTTTGTGCATTTCTTGATTGGGTCGTTAATTTTAGGTGGCTCAATATTTTTTGAGAGCTTTGAATATTCTAGTTATCAGGCTTCTGACTAAAGCATAGTTGGCAAGGTTTTTTCCCCTAGTCCACAGATTGTCCCTTCACTCTACTGACTGATTCTGTTGCAATCCAGAATCTTTGGAGTCTGATACAATCTGACTCCTGCTACTATCATTGTGAGACTGAGGTTCTGTTTAGAAAATCCTTTTCTGCACCTGTCTTCAAATGTTTCATTGTTTCACTATTCCAGAAGGTTTATTATTTCTGTTTTAATATTTAGATCTTTGATCTATTTTATTTTAATTTAGTATATGGTGAGAGATAATAGTCCAGTTTCATTCTTCTACAGAGGATAACCAGTTTTCCTAACACCATTTGTTGAATAGGCCATCTTTCTTCAACATATGCTTTTGGCCCCTTTATCAAAGATCAAATAGTTGAATATGGGACACAATCACTCTAGAAGACAGCGGTACACAAGAGAAAGCTGAGAGTCAAGAGAAAAATCATAATAAACAGGGCCGGAGGGTTAGCTCAGTGGTTCCGGCGCCTGCCTCGCAAGCGCAAGGTCCTGAGTTCAATCCCCAGTAACCACGTACAATGCTGGGTGTGGAAACTCGCGCCCACCAGCAATCAATACCACATACCACAGTGCCGGGCATGGTGGCTCACACCTGTCATCCCAGCACTCGGGAGGCAGAGACAGGAGGATTGCTGAGTTTGAGGCTTGCCTGGGCTCCATAGTGAGCTCAGAGCCAGCCTGAACTACAAAGTGACACCCTGTCTCAAAAAAAAAAAAAAAAAACTCATACATTGTTTCTGTTCTGTTTATAGTGCTAAAGATCAAGCACAGGAGCTTGAGCATGTTCCAACTTTTCCACCTCTGAGCTACATGCCCAGCCCATCAACAATCCACTGTGATAAGAGTCAAGTTGACAAAAAAAGAATTAGATGCACTGGCTGGCATCATCCATTTGATTTTAGGCCAAAATAAAAAAAAATTGCACTTTAAGAACTTTTCATGCTTGGCTGCTTTTCCTCTCTAAAACTTGATTCTCTTAAAATTATATATTAGGATGTCAATTATCTATTTGTTTATCTGCCTGTTGTATTTGGAAACTGAGAACACAAACTAGAAGAACCTTGTATGCCTTCAAAGAAGTTACAGAATAGTTTGGCCAGTGGAATGAATTAAACATATAAATGTCTCGAGGTGAATTTTGAGATACTTTGAGAGGTCAAAGGAAGAAAACACTACATTCATTTGAAAAAAATTTAGAAAAAACTTCATGAAGGAGGTGATATTTCAAGGGTAAAAGAACTGAGAAAGAGTAAGATTTTGTGTCAGGTACAACAGGGGAAGGTTCTGCAGTTCATGGATAGTGTTAAAAAGTAGAGTAGGAACAAGGTGTCAGGACGATGTCACCTGTGCCCAGAGCTTAAAGAGCAGAAGCTGAGGAATCTCAACTTCTCAATCATATTCATTCCAAAGAAAGATTTTGATATACTTTCCATTGCTGTTTGATTTTCTTCCAACAACTCTCCCATATTTAAAACTGGAAATGCATTTCATGCAATTAGTACCATTCCTAGGACAATTTGTAAGATCACAGAAGCTGGAGCCCTTGTCTCTTCTAGTCAGTTTGCTATCATCTGCTTGATAACTCTTCTAGACAGGTATTCCTGCATCCCTTTGTACAGCTCCAGTAAAGGAATGTACCAGCTGCAAATAAAATGGAAGGTATAGTCTAGACATAAGTACGAAGACTTGCAAATTTACTATGGCAGAGTTTAATTGGACATTTCCCCAAGTCGTGCCCTGAATCAAATCTCCAAATCTCCTGTGTGTGTGCTGTGGACTCATTGAACAGATACAGTGCTTTTAAAGATGAACTCAGTCGGACGCACAGGGCTAGATTATCAAACTATTTAGGTGACAAATGGAATCAGCCTCCCAACTGAGAACTTAAGAAGTCAGAAATACAGGAGCAGCACGTGATGGGGAGGTTTCTGGTTGGTTTTGTGCCTCTGCCTTCTAAGTGTCTAGATTGGTTCTCTGACCCAGGAGGGATGAGAACTCTTCTGTCTTCTGTCAAATCCTGCAGCCTGGATTTGGTATCATAACTGCTCTGAAGATGTTTAGAAGTCTAGCATTGTAACCAATAGGATGAGTGCACAGAAAGAGCAGAAACCCCATTTCATCAGGGTTGTCTCTGGGTTCAAACAGATCAGTGAAATAAGGATACATCAAATTATTCACTAAGGCTACCCCAATTTTAAAAGCACTGTATTTTCAAGAATTTTCTTATGTTGATTGAAGAGATAACCTATCAACATGTTAGCATTTGCCCTGACCTGGAAGTAGACAAATAGTCCTAGTCATCCACACTGAAGATGCTACACATCTGGAAAATCTAATTCACACCATCCTGTTTCAGGAAGTGGTGCATTCTAGGAATCATTGCCACATGCTTTTCTAAACCAAAATGGTACTCTTGCTGGCACAATTTTCACCTGTCCACTGTCAGTGAACTCTTTTGTTCTTTCATTTTTGAGACAATATCTGCCGTGTGAAAGTTCAGGCTGTCTTGAACTCTCAGTGTAGCCCAAGATGACCTCAAACTCACAGCACTCTTCCTGCCTCAGCCTCCCCACATTACTGAATACACCTGATTTTAACTCTGACATTAATTCAATTCTCTGCTCCTCTATTGCCGTAGGGTATTTTGAGATTTTGAGATCACTTTATTTTGATGTGGAAATTGACTTGTGTAAAGGTGTTGTTAAATAATAAGGTCTGTCTTTTCCTCCTCCTCCTGTCCTCATTGTCACCAGATTAAAACTTCATTTACTATATTTCCCATATTTAAGAAAGTTACACCACCAAATCTAAATCAGAGGAAAAAACATCTTGCTCTGAGAATTCATTTCTACTTGATGCTTTCAGTTTACCAATTGACAGAAAGAAACCTAAAGCTTCTCTTCATAAAGATCCAAGGAAGAAAAATTTACATTAAATTCTCCTTTAAGTTGTTCCAAAATTGATGTTCAATTTTACACTATAATCCCTACATTATGAACTTAGAACTTTAATGTTATTTTAAAAACTAATATTGAGCTATTATTTAATGTAATAAAGGAAGCAAAGATAATCCCCTGAAGATAGAGAAAATAGAGGAGCCAACTTTGTCATTTTGAGTTACGAGCTCACAAAAACCAACAACTGACTAAAATAGTAAGATCAGTGATGCAGTGAGCACTTACTTTGGTCAGATGAACAAAGTTCCTTATACCATTTATAGAAATAAGTAAAGAAAAATATTTTGCCATCAATGTATTTTTGGCTTGGCTTGGTTTTTCTCTCTCCATGAAAAATCATTTTGCTCAACACAAATCCTTAGGCCATAGGCTGATTCTGGCCATCACTGACTCGTTAAAACCAACATTAAAAGCAGATTCTTTGATCCAGGTTTTTGAAATGTTTGAAGCTTGATCTTACTGGAGGAGCTGATACATCCAGAATGTCTCTGCTACATCCAGAAGGTAACCAAACAATTACAATTCCTACTCTAAAGACTGTGCAACAGAAGCTCTAGGGTCCCAGTAACCCTCATGGAAGTCATTAAACACAAAATAAGACATAAGATTCCATATATTTTAATCTATAAAAACAGCTAAATAAACTACACTGAGTTCACTTCAAAACTTTATTCTTTAATTGGCTTTAAAGCTCCAATTTATAAGCCTATTAAGAAAAGAAGAAAAACTGTGTTGTACAGAGTATGTTAAGAAAAAATGTCAGGAGTGTAAACTAGCTTGAATAAATTGTATTGTAAATTGTTCTGCAAAAACAATAGCCACTTAAGGAAGATAAACTTGCTATTATTAGCTAAGACGTTCTTTTATTGTCTTTATTACATGTATTAACTATTGCACAACAAACTAGTTGGGCAGGTAAGGTTGGATTTGTTCCTATTGAACATATAATTAAAAGATATCATACACTTTGAGGAATTAAGCTAATGATATACTCACGGCCCTAGAGATGTGTTTCAAATATTTGGTGGTCTGCCAATGCTATTGATCATCTCTTCCAGCAGCCTTTGTTTAGTGCAATTATTCTATGTGCGTTATGTAATCGGAATCCAGGATAACAGCTGGCAGCCACCAATACAATCAGAAAAAGTGGCACAATCAGTTCTCCAAATGCTTCCTATCTAAGCATGGTCCATACCTGGCCACCCACGGCCACAGGGCATGGAGCACAAGCCTTTATCTTTCAGGGTCAACTCTTTTGACTCTGCAACTTTCTTGGATTTAGTTTCAGAGTCCAAATCTCCAGTTATCTACTAGGTTCACTGACATTTATTTTTTTCCCTTGAAAGAAGTTTATTCATTTGTTCTTTTAAAAATACATTGAGTATTTTTTTAGCAACTCTATGTGTACAGTATATGATAATTCAAGATAACAGCACATAGTGTTCTTACCCTTGTAAGTTTTATAGTTTTCTTGACAGCGAACAGACTTTTTTTCCAACTCAAATGTGTGTGATTTCAAACTTCACAAGTGTCACAAGGGAAAACAAATAGGACGCTAGTGTTGAAGGAGAAGTGAGAGAAGTTTACATGTTTTATTGCATTCTCTTTCTTAGCTCCCCTTAGTTGTTCTGACTTTCCTGTCTGGATTTTGCCAGTAGTTTCCAGTCTACCAAGCCTCATTCCTCAAACATCTTCATGGCTTCAGAATTGGAGGCTCTGATCATGTAGCCACCTCTGAGCCCTATTAGGAAAACAGTTATGTCCCAGTAATTCAGGGACACTTATATGATGTATCTATTTTTTAATATGTTCACTTATAAATTTTGTATATAATACCAACATAAGTATTTACTTGTAATACTAATACCATAAGCTTACTGTCTATATTGTAACATGGAAAAGAGAAACATTTGGTCTTCAAAGGCCTTAAATGGAGTTTTTGGGTCTAGTCCAAATGTTGAAGCTCTCAGGGAACTGAACAAAGATTACAGTGAAACTTTCATTATAACTTTTTCCTTTCTCTAAGAATTTTTGACTATCGTTAGACAAAAGAGATGAGAACGAATAGCTTTTAAAAATCCCAAGGTTCTCCTGGAGGATAATAATGAAGTTGTTCAGTGGGAGAAACTTCATTTACCGCGCAGCATTTCCTTCTCCGCGCCAAGGTGAAAACTCTCTGCACCGCAACGGCGGGGAAGCATCAGAATCGGCCAGTCCAAGGTCCACCGATGAAAATGCTTAGCCTGACTGATTTAGCATATGGAACAAATTCTGTTTAAATATTAATTTGACAACTGTCTACCTAAACGGTCAGTCACAGTCAGCTGGAGAGGGGTGGTGCTCCCTGGGGAGTCCATCACGTCACCCCCACACATGCTCTCCTCCAGGCGGGGCTGCCTCCAGCCAAGGGCAAAGCAAGGACACCCGCAAACGGCTGGCATCCTCTCTGGATGGCACCGACACTCACGGACAGATGCCTCCTAGGATTCAAGCTTCCCCTTCTGTATAACCAAGAGATGGTTTTACCAAGAAAGACCAAGTTCAGTAGCAAGTTCTAATTTAGAGCGCAGAGACTTTGGCTAGGGAACCAAGAAGACGATGCTATTTCCAGGAAATGTCTTGAACCTCTCAGAGCTGCGATATTCCACCCTGCCGAGGCCTGAGGGAGGCGAGGAACAGAGCAGCCCTCCGCCCAGAGACCGCAAGCCGGAAGCACTCAGAGCCGGGGCCCGGGGGCCCTGCTGTCCCCCTGTCCTCTCTGATCTGCCCCGCTGCACCTCTGGTCTGTCCTGGTGCTTCACGCCCTACCCAGGACCTTGTTCTGGGCTGATAGCAGCTTCTTAGCCCCAGGCAGGAGGCAGGGGGCTCCTAGGGGGCCTGGGTACTGCTGAGGAGCCCGGGGCTGCTTCAAGGGCACCAGCGACTTCCCTCCCTCCAAGGCCCTGAAGGCCGCGGACAGAGGAGGGGATAGGAGCTTTGAGATACTGCAGCGCCTCCCGATATGCAGGAGGACCCCCAAGCTTCTCTCGAAACGCCATCCAAAAGCACCCTTTCTGCCTGTCCTGCTGCCTGTGCATCTCTGATCAACACCAGCGTTTCCACTGCCTGCATTTTCATTAATTCTTTCTGTTTCTTTTGCCAGTTCCTAGTGAGTGTTTTTATTTTAACCCAACAGAACAACAACCACAGATAGTTGAGTTTTAACCTCGCACACAGCGGGGCTGCGCTAGCCTCAGCCCTTGCCCGGAGCTCCGAGACTGTCATCGTGAACCAGCACCTGTCCCTCAGCATCGCGGGTGGCTCAGAGGTGACGGCGGGAACCCTGTAGCACGCACAGCAGACACAGCTCCCCGCACGGCGCACAGATCAGAAAGCCCCGCGCCAGAGGGTGACCCACCAGGCCCAGAGGTAGAAAGTAGGGTGAGGCGCAGCCGTGGGGCTGCTGGGAGAGTCGCCCCGGCACTGCGCTCACGAATCCTCAGAGGCCGAGTGCCTAACCGAGGCAGCAGCGAGCCTCTTTCTCTCTGTTCCTTCCATCAGGCCGGAACTCTCAAAGTGAAACAGGAGCCAGGGAACCGGAGCCGCCGCTCTGGAACTGGAGTGGCCCGCACGGGCGAGCAGGCCTCTGGCTCGCTCCGACTTCTCCAGCGCGTAGGGCCTGGGACACAGCTGCCTGTCGGTGTCCCTTGCAGCTTCCGCTTACTGCTTCAGGAACAAGGCATACCATCTCTGCTGATGGACAGAAAGAGTATGACTGCCACGTGTCACTAAAAATGAGACGCACCTTTGTAAACTTACCATGTGATACGTGTGATGGAGGAGACGTCCATGGGAGATGAAATCATAAAGGAAACACATGCGTCCGGGTCCTGGATATGCTCGGGCAAGCGGGGCCCTTCCTTAGTTCCTGAAGTTATCAGCTTCCTCATTCGGAGAATTCTAATAATGATGGGTGGGTGAAGAAATTGATTACTGCTTTTATCTGATCTCTATTTTCCAGTGAGTATATGTTTTATTTCTTTTATCGATACAGGTTTGTAATACAAGACAATTGCATTAATCATGAGGAGTAGGCACATGCACGAAACACATTTTACTTCTTTTTTTCCTTCCTTCCCTCTCACCACCCTGCCATTTGCATTTATTTTAAAGAAGGGAAATAATCGTTAGGTTATGTTTTCACCTGGAAATACTGAGATGCATTTAAAAATAGGGCTGAAGCCGGCCAAAGCACATGAGACCGTGGAAACACATGGCAACCTCGTATCGTGGCACATTCCTGGACGTCCACAGCGTGGCCTGAAATGATCTTCACAAGAGGAACACACGAGGGGCCCATATTTTTGAGTGAGGGGTAACTTAGAAGTTATCCATACCGAGGGGGACCCAATAGTATGGTGAAAGATACAGTGGGTGAGTTGTTGCTGTCATTATCAGTGCACGCGGCTCCTGCAGAAGGCTGGACTTTGTCCGGGAAGGTGCCATGCGCATTTAGTATCATGATTTTTTTCATTCTTTCTTCACACCCCTCTACGTTTCTTCTCCCTCCTTGCAGTTCCCCTTCTCCATCTCTGAAAGAGCCTTCCTCCTCATTCCCTCTCCATCTGGCTGACTTCCAACTGGCGAGTCGTTAAATGACTTCAGGTTTTCTTCAAGGTCAGTGAAGCCTGAAATGTAAAAAGAGTATTCTAGAAATAAACTATTTGGGAGAGTTCCACACCGTAATCATTCAACAAATACTGTCACATACAGACCAGCAAAATGCTAGATGAGGGAGATACATTCGTTGAAAAGCTAGTCCAAGTTCCTCCCACCCAGAATTTATTCCTGCAAGAAATGTGCAAGTTAAATAGATAATTACAGGGGGTGAATAAATGACAAGAGAGCGAAGTGCCGCTAACTAAGTGGCTAAAATGCACATACGATCATGACAGAGAAATCACAGATTTAAAGGAGGAAAGAGGGTTTATTCGAGGGACTAGAAGCTGCTTGACAGTTTTGGCTTTTAACACGGAAATTGTACATTACAGGAAAAAAGGATCAACTCTAGAGAGGCCACACCAGTGGACACTGAGAACTTTAAATCCAGGGAGAATTTGAGCCTCTTTTCAGCAAGACTTGTCAGAGACCCACAACCAGTGAGAAAGAGTCTGTCACCATGTGAATCCCAGATTTATTCATTACAAATTTCTGAACTTCAGCAATTATAAGCCAGAGGAGACAAATTTTTCAGATGCTGAACCCAAAATGCATAATCATTTCTCTTTAGCACTATCTTCTGAAGTTAATAAACTCAGTGAAATTGCACCCTCTGAAAAAGAAACAAAATTTTTCGTAGTGGTGAGTTAGACACAATGACCATTTTAATTTAATAGGGTCAAAAAAGATACAGGAAGAAATTTCGAGAATCTGCACTTTCAGCACACCTACCCAAATTCATGTGTGTACACTGTTTCCAAGGGACATGATTTCACTCTGCTAGAACCACACCGGAGTGCAATCCAAAGCTCCTTACAGTTCACGTATTACTTTGCTGCAAAATGGTTTTTGGGGATTTAACAATTTACTTTTTTTTAATCCCAGTGTCTGCACTTATGAAATAGACGTGCTCCCCCCTCCTTCACAATGTATGAGACTCCACTGGAGAAGTACTAACCCTTGCTCAGTTCGTTATCTGCTCCAAGGGTTGAGCGTCACAAACTGGGTAATTTTTAAAGAGCAGAAATTTGAAGCACTTTGTGTGTTTGTTTGTTTGTTTTATTGTTGCTGTTGATTTTATTTTCTTGAGACAGGTTCTTGGTATATAGTGCAGGCTGGCCTTGAACTCATGATCCCTCTGCCCCAACAGAACAAATAGCTAAGATAATCAACTTGGGAACAGAAAAGGTGTGTTTTGTGTCACTGGCTCTGGCTCTGAATCCCACATAGGTTTCAGGCCATGGTCAGTTTTCTTGTTTCTGAGTCCATGGTGACACGTTACCACATGGGCGGGAGTGAGAGGCTGAGGCCAAGGCTCACCACAAGGCCAGGTGGCAAAAACAGGAAAGAGGAAGGGGCTGGGGCCTCGATGCCCTCTGAGGTGTGCCTGCCCCATGATCAGAAGGTTGGACCTTCCACCCTAGCCTCCTCATAGCACCACACAGAGGAGTTGAAGACGTTCCACAGCCAAACTGTAGCACTGACAAATCCAAATTCCCTCACCTGTGCTTTGGTAGTTTCCTTGTAATTTATGTTCATTCTATGGCCAGGAGCTACTTTTTAGCCAGCTTTTTTTCTGTCTCTAACACCTATAAATAGAATAAACACATTTTCCAAAGTTTCATTTTCTCCGTCAATTTTTAAAACAAATCAATGGAACTTCAGACTGAAATGTTTCACTACTAAATTTTAAATAATTCTCAATTCAAATTAAAGGAATTTTACTCTGAAGACAAAATATAAAATAAAGGCCCATCTAGGAACAGCGTTCATTGACCTTGTTTTGGCTTTTAGCAATGAGTAACCACTTCCAAGATCTACTAATTACTTTTTAGTATAATCCTCAATCGCAAAGTCATTTTCTTTTCTCTGTGATATTAAAAAATCACTCATTATAATTAGCATAGCTTAGAAATATCTTGCTTTCCCTGGAAGAACAAATGCTTAGTAACAATCAAAAAAGTTATTATTTTTGTCTGCAGTAACAATCGCCCTTTCACTCCCTTCTCAGTTCACTCTAACTTCCAAACCAGCATTTGATAATGTAAATAAAAGAATCAAGTAATAAAAGGAATTCTACAAAACTATTTCTTTTAATCATCAACTCAGAACTTCACATTAAAAAGTCAAATGACGATGTATTTATCATTCCACAACTTATAATTTCTAACAATGAGTCAGAACTGTGTAACAGTCAGACCACTTGATATTCCTAGGAAGCATGCCATAATAGAATTACTTTTCAAATTACACACTACTATTATTCAGGGGTACTAAAACATACAGTGGTATTAATTTGTATAAACTATCATTGTACTTGGCACAGATGAAAATACAAATAATAAATTCTAAATCTGAGGACCACATTTAGATTTGAAAATACATTAACCATCACTCTGAATAGAAGAAACTGCCTATGGCTACTGGATAAATATATGACTTGTGACACTGAATATGTTCTCTGAAAAGATGACTTCATGTATAAAAAGATAACCCACTTTCTTAAAATGCAGAAATTATTTATTGTGCATTTCTCTCTTAAAAAATTAATTTGAGAACTCTGGGGAAATGGCAGAGAAGGAAGAAACAGGAATCTGTCTCCCTACCTAGACAGAATCCATGGCCATAACATCTTCGGTATTCTGGAGTCCAGTGGTCCTGACGTTTCCAGCAGGAAGCTTACACAGCGCATCCTTGTTTGCCTAGGTTCACTTCAGCTCTTACCTCAGGACCAGCTCCAGTGTGGTGCGGGCCACCATGCCTGTGTTCCTGAGCTGTTTGCAGGCAGCTTCGGGGAATGAGTAGGAACAACAGACACCCTCTCCTTGTACTCTGCTTACCCACTGCTGCTTCTGGTCTCAGAATTGGAAATAAGAGATGGTCATTTTTGTTGTCCTTCCCTTCCTTCCTGCCAGGTCCCACCATTTCCAGGTGAGGTAACTTCCCAAAGGCTTCATAGGCTTCCCTTTCTTATTATTTTGTCCCTTCTGGAAGCCAGCTGAGATTCGAGGTTGACCATCACGAATGTTTTTCTGGTAGCTCTGCTATCTTTCTTGGGTGGGTCATGAGGTCCTGAGAGGGTTTTTTAAATTGCTCATCTGAAACTGCAACACACTATGGAGAATCATGATGGGGAGGAATTTATTGGGCATTTCTGTGGCCATATCAAACAAGGTAGACAGAAATATTTGGTTGTACACTAGAACAAAAAAAGAACTTATATTCTACAGCACAGTCTGGAGGAGTGAAGAAAAGCTTCACAGGTGCTAATTCCTCTACTGTCTCTAGAAGTGATCCATTTTCCAAATGGCTGGTGCAAAGCATGGAACATCCAACAAAGAAGAAAGCACTTACTAAGGATAAACACACACACACACAGAGAAATGTTAAGGAACAGTCTGGGGTGTTGGGACAAACTAAGTTGCTCACTATAATAGGATTGTAAGATATGAAAATAGTGGGATATGAAAATACTTGGATATGAAAAGCTAAGTCATTTAGTTCATTTCCACAAAACTTGTCAAATACCATGTTCTACCCACTTTTAGAATAAAAAGTGAGGAAAAGCACCAATAAGAGCATGCTTCATCATCAAGTTCCAACTCAGTAGGGATCCAGCAAAAGAAAATCTTAGAAAAATTTAAATATTTAAGCACATTTAACAGAAGAATCAATAGGACCATGTCTTTGTTTGGCTAAGAAATGGCAGGAATAGGAATAGACTAGTAGTCTAGTATTACTAGTACTATCAGACTAGTAGTAAGAAAGAAAAGTGTAAAATGACTTCCAGGGTTTTCCTTTCTGAGAATGGATGAGGTCGAGAACAAATACATGAACAGAAATCTTCCCAGGATGAATAGGATATGAATACGTAGAAAATCCTTCTCCTCTAAGAAATTCACATCTCCAGGTGTGATTAAAATCCTACCCAATCAGTGTCAGAACTGGGGCTCCATCAGTTGTTTCTGACTCTATCCCTTTTTTACAGCATTTCCTACCCAAACTTCTCATTCAGTTAGAAAAAAAAAAAAAAAAAAAAAAAAAACCTTTATACTCAGTAGTAGAAAAGCAACCTCCCATAAACTGGCCAGTCATCACTCCACCAGACGGAACACTTAAAACTTTGTAAGTAGAAGATATAGTCTTCCTCATCTCTGCCGTCCACTGTAGGTTTCTGCCCCATCTCAAGAACAAATCTGATTTCATCACTATGTCGTCAGTGATCTTGTAACTGACAAAGTAAATGAGCTGTTTTTACTCAGTCTCCTAACTTTTCCCAGAAACATGACACTCTAACATTTTCCTGTCAATTATTTTCCTCTTTGACTTTGTCAGATACTGCAGACCTCTGCAGTAGGTTCCAGGCTCCTGCCCAGTGTACAAAGCAGGGCTCAAGACAGACTCAAACACAGCATTAGAGAAGCAATGGGGCAGGACAGCCAGTGCTGAGTAACCAGCAGAGACCCTCGTCGGTGCGAGCCCCTGACTTTTATTGGTGATCAGATTAGGGTAAAGGAGAACTCCCTTCGACTACATGCCACCGAGCAGTTGCCTTGGGCACTAAAGCAGGCCAGACTTGGAAAGGAAAAGGCAAAGCAGTCTCAAGTTAGGAACAGAGCAGAGAAAATACAGAGTTGTAATTAGAACCTTGTCCTTCTAGTTAAGGAGGTTTTAGTCATGGGAATGGAATTTGGGTACAAGTTACTCTGACTTCGGACACTATGTTCTCCCATATTGAGCCCCACAGCTTGACAGGAAATTTCTCTGGTCTCTGCTGTGGCCGTTAACAAGAAGGCCAACCTGTGTGCCACTGTGTGATTATGAGGTGCTTTGTGAGTCACCTAAGCTTCAGTCAGACTCACCTGTTAAAATGAGTGATTGTAAAATGAGTGATTAACTCCTTTCAGCCAGTGCTGCTCACAGCCTCCTTTGGGCGTAATCAGTAACGCCATCCCCACCATCAAAGGTGCTCTCTCTTCCTATGGATTCTTCTCAGCTTCCTTGGTTGAGTCTTTTTCTCCACAGGGTCGTTCACGACTGTCCCCTTTTCTCCTTCTGCTGCCTGTGCCCCTAAACTTCACCCTGGCTCTCAGGGCTCACTTGCCTTTGACTGGATTTATGTTCGAATCCCTCCAGAGGGGAAGAAGGTGGCCGAAGGTGCAGGAGACTGGGCTACATACCCCTGAGTGAAGAGGTAGAATCACAGCCCAAAGGGACAAGACATCTCAATGTTCTTTGTCATTTGTCATATGAAAATGCCACGCACTCTGTCTGGATCACCTAATTTATTAAGGAAAAAAGTCAATTTTTTAATTTTCTCATCTCATAACATTAAAGTTCACTTGTTGTTAAAAGCTACTGAGAAGGAAAGATACACGATCCGTTTCTCTTCTCTGCTAGCTTGCAATCTCTCACCTTAACGAATGACTTTCCAATTCATTTCTACTCCCTGGACCACGTCCTCGGTACTCAGTCGTAATTCTAAACTGCATAACTCACACAGACACCTCAAGCTCCACATAGGTATCTCCGAAATGAATGGAATCTGGCAAGCCCTGCTTCTCATCTCTTCCTGAAATCTGCTTATTAAGGGCGCGTTGCAGTCTTCGGTAGCTGTCACTATTTTCATGGCAGCGATTAGGTCTACAGTGGCGTGTGTGCAATCAGGTCACTTCATGTGTGCTGAACAATCCGTACATAACACCCAAATTAAATTGCAAAGCCTCATAATAGAAAAAGTATCTTTAACACCCCTAACAGACTGAAGAGGACCCACAGGGCCAACTTTGGGAGGTAACCTTGGCAGGCAGCAGACGGGTCTGGGCTCCAAATTAAGATGGAACTGACTTGAGACCCCAGTGAATTATGCTTACCTGTCGATCCACCCTACACCAAATCAGTGAGTTTGAGGTTCAAAATATGTTGAAAAATTTTCAAAAGGAAACTGTCATAAGTAACAAATTTCCTTCTACAAGAGTCCTGTGAATTCACAGTATTTTAGAGCAGGGTACTAGTTACCCTGCATCAGCAGGGGCCATCTACATTGATGGTGTTGCTGGTACCATCTCATCATTCAGGTCGAAGACCCTCTCTCTTCCTTTCAGAGACCGCCTCTCTCCACCCCAGAGTGTGGACAGATGTGAGCGAAGGGCCTCCCAGCACGGGGAGGTCAATAATCACCACTTCAGAAGGGGAGGGTCTCCCACTACCCGTTCTCCGACCGCAGAATGGCGGGTTCCAGAGTCTGGCATGAGTGTGGGGAGAATGGGAGGGGTCGATCAGAGGATCAAGCATTTCATTTTGACAAGTGGGCACATTGTTGGCTTCTATTATACTGCACGGTGACAACAGCAAATAGGGCTAAGAGAGTAGATTTTAAATATTTGAACCACAACAGTAGTGATATGTAAGTGTGATGATGAATCTATTAATTAGCATTAATCATATCCTATCACTATATATATCATATTGTATCTCATAAATACAGTATATATATAAAATGTTATTTAATATATAATTCTTATTTAGAAATTTAAATGTGGGAAAAGGAGCCCCTATCTAATGCTTTGAGAGTGCTGGGTATAATAATGATATGAGTGTGAAAGCAAATCTCTAAAATGCAGATGAAAGACTCATTGAGAATCAGACTTCACACAGAGGAAAACAGGCACAGAGTGGGAGAAAAGGAAAGAAATTTCTTCTGATATGATTTGACCTCACATTTCCAGCTATGCCAGTACCTTGAAAAGCCCTATAATATTTACTTGAGGTTGTATGTTCATTTTTTTTACTTTTTCATCTTTTATTATTTTTAATAAATTTTATCTCTACATTGTAAGACATACAATTTGGGTTGTAGATTGGGTGGCCACCGCCCTCCAGAATATTTCCTTCTAAGGAATTTTGGGTGGGAAAGAAAAGGAGGGAACCAGGAAGCAATGGTGGGTAATCCTAGCTGATAACTTCAGAATTATTTCAATTGCTCAATCAATTTCTTACCAGGCTCCACTTAAATGTCCAGTTCAATGTATGAAACAAAAAGAACATGAACAAAGTATTCACAAAGAGATTACTCAACCACTTATAAATTCAAAACAAGTCAAGTTGTCATTTTCCAGCTATGACACTTATAATGTAAATAGGTAGCAATTTTAATGCTAGTCCACATTTCACCATGCTTCCTTTCTGGGCACATGGCAGAGTGAGACTGCCCAAGCTCCTCATGCCTGGCTAAGGCCCTGTGACCATGTGGAATTCAATTTGGGATTCTGCAAATTTGAGTCATAGTTTTTATTTTAGGGCCAGAACATTTAACGCTCAGTGCAGAACTGTCCAGAGCTCTCGTGCATTGGGCTGCAGATCGGAGGGTAGGAGCTAGGCACCCGCCCAGTTCAGACGCTCGGAAGTCTCTGCAAGTCATAAATGTAGGTTGCTTTTCATCACTGAAGTGTGGGCTTCTTGCTACTATGATGACATGAGTTGCCCTGACTGCGCTTAAATGTAAAAAGTGATACTGGCCTATGTCAACAAAGCAAATGAAAAGGGGCATGACTCTGTTCTTTTACTGGCAACGTAAATGAAAGGAAAGTTTTTAGACAATATTTTGGCAGCATGCCTTACTAGTACATTAAATTATTTGTTTTCCTCCTGGCAATAGATTCTCATACAAAAAGGGAAGAAAGAAGAAAAGAAAGGTTTAAAAACCAGAAATGCCATTGTTGATATGTTAAGTTTTATTTCGTAGCGATTTCTGAGATAATTCTATTCATGAAAGTTTCAGTGAACTGTAGGAGAACCCTCTTTAAGTCAAGCCCTTGGTCACAATTACAGCGTTCACCTACTATTGGTTATTATCATTTATTTTCACCATTTTCAGTATTGTTGCCTAAAAAAGGTACCTACAACTTTATCAAAATAAACTGAACAGAATAAACATCACTTGTTAGCAATTAGAATAATCATTGTCATGTATGACCTTGCCCTAGTCTACATGCCCTGTCCTAATTCATATATTTATTATGGATGCTTTATTAATATTAATATATTTTAACTTCATTTTCTTTTCAATCATTTATGGAAAGAAATAGTGGAATACTGCTGAGAATGCTCTGGAGTAAAACAGAATATTGTTCCTCCTTGCTCAAGTTTGGGACCAAATTGCATTTAAATGTTATATTTGTTACTAACAAAAGAGACTGGAGATTTTAACTTGTATATTGGGCAGAGAAGATTTCTTAAGACTTTATCCTTGAAATGAACAAATATGTTCCCCACCCTCTGGTCACAGTTACGGCCAGGAAGCTGCAGACCCACCATGCCAGGGCACGGTACTTCTTAAATGCTAAAAGCAAGCAACAAGATACCACTTCTCCTGGTAGACAGGTTCAAGAAAAAGGCAGTGAGGGGCTGCACTGATTACGTTTAACTGGCCCCAAGCACAACCATCAGGCCATGAGCCCTCCCCTGTCCCTCTCTCCCCCTCTCCCTCTCTCCCGCTCCTCCCCTGCCCCTCCCCCCTCCCCCCTTCCCCTCCCCCTCCCCCTTCCCCTCTCCCTCCCCTTTCCCCTCTTCTTCTCTCTGTCCCCTACTCCCACTCTCCTCCAGCTCTGGCCATTTGTTTTCCAGCATGCTCTTTTGATCCCACCAAACCCTGACAAACCTGGTGTGAGTACAGAGTTCCACCTGGTTCTCCTTCCAGCTGCTTCTCTCTTCCCATAAAGTCCCAATTGTTCTCATCTTTGAGCATCTTCTCTCGAGGCACAAGCCTTTTCCCTGCTGACTCTCTTCTAATTAGTAGCTTTGTCACCCCAAAGCCCATCCCTCAGTCCTTTGAGGAGCTTAAGCGGCTGTTTCCCCTCTTGAATCTCTTCAGACTTGTTCTCACTGTTCTGTGTTGCTGCCCGTTTTCAAGGGATGCCTCGCCTTGTGCTCCTCTTCTGTGAGTGTCTGGAGTGAACGGATTCCAAGGCCTACCTTTGCCTGGAAGCTGGGGATTCAGACAAATGACCTAATGACACAGGCGGGCCCCAAGTCCACCTAAACTCCCAGGACCTCACTCCTTCATCCCAGGCTAACTCAAATCACTATGGGAGTCTCCATCACATTAAAAGAAGAGAACGATTTGAAAATTTATCAGCTTGAGCCTTGGAACATTTCATTAGATTAACAGATGGTAGGCAACAAGATGAGAAGCAAATTAGATAAAAAGTGGGTTTAGCAATTATGGGAGCTTTGTGTATTGTGTGGAATTCGTTTTTCATTTGATTCTCAAAAAGACACTTCATTTGTGTGCCAAACCCAGAGCGTTTAAATTTCAAGAATAATAGAAGGTACTCTGTAATTTATTCTAATCATTTTCATTAAAATCATTTTAGGGAATCAATATAGCAGACTAAGGATCTACTGTAATGAGGCACTAAGGACACTGTTAATATCTATGTTTGAATGTCTAAAATATTTTGTAATAATGCAGTAAGCTATTTTTTAAAAATTCCATACATGGACTCAACCAAGCACCAAGATGACAGATTTTGAAAAGCTGTTAATATGTGCTGTCTCAAATGCAGCCTCCAAAGGTCATGACATTGAAGTCCTTATGAGTAGATTCCTGTCTTTTACACACATACACACATGCATGTGTGCGCCCACACACACAAAGAGAAAAAAAAAAGTGCTGCTTTTTCACAGTGGTGAACTCTGGCTATCCTGGGATTGGATTAGCTATTTCCAGAGTGAGTTAGTGGGTCGGTATGAAGTAGATTGTCCTTCACCCACACTTTGTTTCTCTCACGTGGGCCCACTGCCCTTCCAGAAGCTGGAACAACCAGAGACCCCTCATCAGAAGCCCAGCACATGTTAAAACCAACCTCTTAAGACTCCGTTGGCCAAAACCATGAAGTAAATAAATTTTTCTCCTTTATTAACGAACCAGTCTCAAACATCTCCAAAAATGGCTTGAAGTAACATTCTTTTCCTTTCTCCCAATTCAGAAATGACTGAGAAATGAAGACAGAGTTCAGATGAAGCTCCCATTCCTCTTGTCTCTGTGAAACCCAGAGAAGGCTGCTTTGGCCTTTGACCTGGGGCCTTGTGGGTCCTGCCCCCTTAGGTCAACCCCTCACCCAGGTCTGGAACCCCACCCCCTGCAGAAGCGGCCCTCGCTGCGATCTCACAGGCCCAACAGAGCCCTCTCTGCAGTCTGGAAGATCCAAATATGTGGACACAAGTGCTAAAGAGCAGGAGGAGGTGGGAAGGAGTTCCAGGAGGACTTGAAATGTCGTATGTCTTGATCTACAGTGATTTCACAAGTTTAAAAATATGCAAACTTCCATCTAGTTGCATATGTAGGGCTTGTGTATTCCACCACATGCGTTTGTCCACCGAGCTGCCTGAACAAAACAGTGCCTTGGGCAGCTTATGGCTTACACAACTGAAACTTATTTCCCCACAGCTCTGAAGCCCAGGGTCAGGATGTGAGCAGACATGGCTTCTCTCCAGCCCTTGGGCTGCCTTCTTGCTCTGTCTCCCACAGCCTCCTTTGAGTGCATAGTCCAGGCATCTGCCACCACTTAGGGCCTGAGCCCCCAGGCTCAGTTAGCCTTGATTACCTTTTGGGTGGTTTCTCTCCACTTACAGTAATATGCAAGGTCAGGGATTCAACATATTTGTTGGTGGAGAGGGCCCCACTATTACAGCATCTGTCTGATACATTTGCTTTTGTGATTTTTACTAGTACGTGTTTGTAGTACACAGTGGTCACAGTGCTGTGTAGTTGGCACATGTAGGTCCTAAGCCCTTTTTTCATCTCTTTCCCCTCCCCCTACCACCATGCCCTGACTCTTCTCATATGAAGAAGACATATCTCCTTCCTTCCTATTATCTCTCCTTTATCTTGGCTTTTATTTATAATGTGAGTTTCTCATCTAAGAGAAACCATATGATGTTTAAGTTTGTCTGTCCAACATTATGGTCTCAAGGTCCAGCCATTTCCAAGGTTCATCCATCTTTATGGCACAGTGGTACTCTATGATCTATCAATACCACCATTTCTTCACCTGTTCATTTGTGGGTGGACATATAGGCCATTTCCAAGATGTAGTTATTATGAATTGTGCTGCTATGAATATGGTTATGCGTTATACCAAAAAGACAAATGACAATAAAGTGGAAACCCCTTAATATAAGCAAAGCAATTGAACTTACTATAAAATGGTATTAAGATCTACCCTTCTTTTTAAGGGAAAACAATTTGATGGTGTAAAGAATGCATGAGAACTGAAAACCGTTGTAAAAGAAAGGAGATAGGAGAGGGACAGAGGTAGCCTTGTTGGAAAGGAAGATCTGGAACTTAAGTGGCTTTTCCCCTGGAAGTGTTCTTCCAGGGGCAGAGGAAGGAGGAAATGAAGAAAGAGAAGGGCAAGAAGTCGGCACAGGTGCGCGGGGAAGACAGAGTCCACAAGGAGCAGAGTAGACAGGAAACAGAGAGAGAGAGAGAGAGAGAGAGAGAGAGAGAGAGAGAGAGCTCAAGGGAGGGAGGGAAGGAGAGACGGACGCGGGAGAGGACGGTGCGACATCACAGCACGAGGGGCAAATAGGTGGCTCCAGCATCAGCGAACTCTGGAGGCTGCATGCTCGTGCTCCGCACCCCAGCGAGGGCTTGGGGAACATGGGAAATCACGCACTCTCTCCCTGCTTCCGTTTCTTAGTCTGTCAAGAGTACAGCGCATTCCTTCCTCATGTGACCGTTTTCAGGACCACATAAGCTCCTGCAGGGGCAGCTCCGGGCGCGCTCCCGGTGAGCGCCGTCCCCACGCGCCCTGTCTTCCTCACTCCCGCCTAAGACTTGCATGTGGGATCCGAGGTAGAAACAATACCGAGTCCCTGAGTCCTACGTCCAGGGGACACACACACTTTGCCGAAAAGCCCCTTCCTTCTCTGTGCAGGTTACAGCCAGCCCGAAACAGGGGCAGCTCCGTTTAGCTCCCCGAGCTGACCGTGCTGCAGCTTCGTTCTCATGGGATTTTATTTCAGCCTTGACATCTCCCCACTAGACCTAGTTTCCCATTTAAGAAATGCTGAGATCCTGTCTTTGCCTGATAAGGCTAAGCAGAAGAGAAGTCTGCACTCCTGAAATATAATTTTTTCTATATGGATTATCTAACTTTCTGTTTTCACTGAAGGAGCCAAAAAAAAATCCAGCCAAGATCTTTTATTCGCTTCCATTTCTCTGTGCTGAGGTGGAGGCCACGCTAAGCTCCTAAGGAATATCTTTACGGAATGAGTGGCAGAGGCTTTTGGCTTTGCTGGTGCCTGGCTCCCCGGAGACACCACCAGGTCGAGCAGGGCCAGGAACTGGGAACCACAGCCGCGCCTGGATCCGAAGTTGTGGGCCCGAACTGCAGAGCTCTCTGCCCGCTCAGAGCGCCGTAAACGGTGTGGTTACCGCGAGGCCGAGGAATGTTTTCCCGCAGCAGATGCTTCACAGCTTCTCCGGCAGGATGCGGTGCTCCGGAGGGGCCAAGCGTGCACTGGGCTCAGGAGACGGGACGCGGGGGGGGGGGGGGGGGGGGGGGGGGGGGGGGGGGGGGGGGGGGGGGGGGGGGGGGGGGGGGGGGGGGGGGGGGGGGGGGGGGCACTGAGGCAATGGGCGAGTCCGGATGGAGCCTGGCGTCTCCATGGCGACCTCGCCGGTCCAAACCGGTGCAGCCTCCCTGCCCAGGGGGACTGAGGATGCTGCTTCAACAAGGATGATCGAAATGAAGGGAGCTGTCCAGCTAGTGGGGCGACCCGGCCCTGACGCCTGAGAGGAGACGGGGTGGACGACTGAGCGATGTACTGGGGAAGAAAATACCGAAGTCCAGGAGGAGGAAATCCGCTGCTCTTTTCTTGCGTAGAGCGGGGCTCCTGCTGCTCGAGGCCTCTGTCGCCCTCCCTCTGGGAACTCTTCTACTCTGCGCGAAGGGGAAGAAAAATCAGCCCGCAGAAGTGATTTACTGAAGATCAAGACCGCCTGCGCGACAGACCTGAACTCTACTTACTGGTTCCATTTCATCTAAACACCTTAAAATATTCCCTAGGAAACCGGTCTACAGACCGTCTTTTAGTGAGACTTCCCTCTTTCTGTAGCTCCGTGCCACCACTCTGTCTCTTCAGAGGAAAACAAAAAACAACAAACAAACAAAAACCACTCTTCTCATGCTGTGTTAACAGCAGCATTTTATTTTAGTGAACAGAGATGCGGGGCGTTGTACACACAGATAAGGGGAAATATTAGGATCCTACAATCCCGCTCAGATGCCGGCCTGGGTAAGACTATAGACAGGAGCGGAGATGACTGCACTTTCCGTGAGCAGGGCACGGCTCCTCCCCAACGCACAGAAGGCTGCGAATGCGATTTGCTCCATTATGTGTATGATTATCTTTTATTAAATTTCAAAATCCCATGGAACAGAAACTCCCATCTTATTTGTCTCCGTCTCTGCCACTTTTATCCCCTCCCATGCACACACACTCACACACACACGCACATGCACAGAGACCCACAGACACACCTACATAAGCACGATGCTGGCCTCAGTCCTGCTCTGCCCACCATGCCTGGCCTTCCTGCACAGCGGCCAAGCGCATGCGCTTGACCAGTAGTGTGAGGTCTCAAAAGAGGCAGGTGAACCCCTGTAGATGACGTGTAGAAATTCATAGGGTTAAATTACAATGGTTTCTAAGGCCGTGCAACACTGTTTTGCTTTTTCTAAGCATCTAGACAAGTAGATTTGACACAAATACAATAAAGTCTGAGAGGCTGTAAGTGAAAAAAATGTGTGAAAAAATCTAGAGACTCTCAGAACAGCTGGTCTGCTCAGCTTGATTAAATGCTGTCTGCAGAATGCTGATGGCTGGACTCGAGGTGGCATCTCTTAAGCCATCAAATATTTATTGAGTACCTACCTTAATAGCGTTTGCTCCATGCCAAGCAAAGGCCTAAGTGCTTATGCATATTAACTTACTTAATCTCTGCTAAGAGGTAAACATTATTATGAAAATACCTATTTTTCAGGCAAGGAAACTGAAGAAGTAATTTAATAAACTGGCTACATTCCCAAGTGCTGGAGGAAAGGAATTATAGGTTGAACCCAGCAATCTGGCTCCAGACCACAAGCTCCCGGACACTCCGTGTCAGTGGTGATCTCCAGGCTGAGAACTGGGCACTGAGCAAGCATTGTCT
Source organism: Thryonomys swinderianus (assembly GCA_004025085.1). Classification (NCBI taxonomy): domain Eukaryota; kingdom Metazoa; phylum Chordata; class Mammalia; order Rodentia; family Thryonomyidae; genus Thryonomys; species Thryonomys swinderianus. Next base: position 43,588 of record PVIC010000904.1, on the reverse strand, counting down.
TTGTTTTCATAAGAGTTTTGGGAGAGACATGCTGGAAACCATACATCACGAGCATGAAAGCAGGTGCCATGATGGACCACAGAGAGCCCTGAGAACAGACAGGTCAACCCGCATGGCCCTCCCTCACCTGAAGATCAAGAAGCTAATCATAATCAGCAAGAGACACAGAGAGTGCCAGGGATGAGTCCCATTTCCCAGCTGACCTAGTTTCCTAATGGCCTTCACTAATTAGGTATGAAAGGCTTGGATGGAGAGGTTGAGTCATGCTGAGGAGGGCAGCTTTCCAAGCGCTTGCTGAGGTCATCCTGTGGATGTGCAAGTGGTGCCAGGGAGCAGAGAGTTACCATCTGACTACACAGGGACCATCACTCCAAGCAGAGACTGTCGTGTGGCATCTGGGAGGGACAGCACACTTCTACGAATCCGGAAATATAGATGTGGACATTTCAGAGGCCAGGACAATTAGCAGCCTACTCTGGTGAGTCCTGTTGTTAGACTGCCATAGAGGTGAGACACATAGGGAACTCATGCATCTACTTAAAAAGTCCCTCTAGATAGCCATGGTGTCCCATACTTGTCATCCTGGCACTCTGGGAGACTGAGGCATGAGGATCATAGCTTTGGGCCTACTGTACACAATTTAACTAGTCTCTATCTCAAATAGTTTTTAAAAAAGATTTCTAAACTGGGCATGGTGGCTCACACCTATAATCCCAGCACGTGGCAGGCAGAGGCAGGAGGATTGCTATGAGTTTGAAGCTAGCTTGGGCTACATAGTGGGCTCAGGGCCAGCTTAGCTGGAGTTGCAGCAAAGGGTGAAAGCCCTGGTTTTAATCTCAAGTACCACCCTTAAAAAAGAAGGCCCTCAACTATTTAGTCATAACCCTCACCATTCATTAAATGTATTTATTTATTAAAATATGAGTTAATATATACTATGGACTTTCTATGCACCAAGCTCTATGGTGAGAGGCTGGGCATAGTAATATTATTATAATGTGCTCAAGTTTAACTCTCACTGAAATGTTAGCATTGGATTCTGCTGAAATAAACTGTCAACTGACTAAGAGGAGAAAAGTCACAATAAATTCATTGGATTGTGGTCTCCTATGACACGAGAGCCTTCATACTAGAGACCCTAAAGCCCATGTTGCACCACTCATGCTATGCTGGGCTCCATGGAGAGTAGACAATCAAGGAGAAATGCAATTAAACAAAAGGCTTCCATGAGCAAGGCCTGGCTATTCAGATTCCTCTTGACCTCTTTCCACAGAGTTCACTCCTTCATTCTGGTGATGGAGTATGACCTGCCCTGAAATGAGAATGAGGGTCACACGACCTATAGAGAGGCAGGGAAAAGTCAAAAATTATGGCTGACTTTGGTAGGAAAGGGGTTCAGGTTTCTTCTGTGCTTGACCTCGAGGAAGGGAAATTCTAGTTTCTGTGACTTTCCAAAGAGGAGAATGAGAATCAGAGACCACTTAGCGAGGGAACCACAGAGAACCCATGCATCAGCCCGAGCTCACACCACAGCAGGTCTGGGTTAGGGATCCAAGCGCGGGTCATCCCAGAGCCAGCTCTTATGGTAACTGTGGTTCATTTCCCAACCCACAAATGAAACAAAGGCCACATCAGTTCACAGTAGGAAGGAGCAACTCGATGGCTCTGGATAGAGAGCTTGACCCAGGGCCATGGAACAACTCTCAAAAGAATTTGTCACTTTATGCCATCGATGGTGCACTTTTCAAAGAGTGTGATAGGTGAGTCTGTGCAGAAACACTGGAGAAAATGCAAGGGTTTTTCCCGCTTTGAAGACTTTGTGAATTTTGAGTATTGGTTGATGAACATCTTTTAGTCAGTGCCCATCCCTAGTGGGGTATCTAGGGACAGGGCTCACAAGTCAGGGAAAAGCTGGGGAGGAGCCTGTTTTTACATAGCAGGAAAGTAGATAAACACAAGAAACAAACTGATGAATATAAATAGTACACATTTCCAGGGCCCCAGCAAATGGTTTGCACATGATCAGTAGCAGAGAGGATGAAAAGCAAAATGTGTGAACAAGAAGGCAGGCTAGGACAGCCAAAGCCACGCAAGGAGCCAGGACAAGGGAAGGCTTGTCAGACTTGGGCTGAGGCAGCCTGCTCTATAACCAGTGCTTCCGGAGTTCCCTCCGGCTCTGCAGAGAAGGCAGAGCCCCCTTGGGAGCCAATCCTCTCTGGCAGAAGGCAGCAACCGCAAAGGAGTTCTGGGTAGGGGTGGGAGATGCCACCACAGAGCTCACCCAGATGATTCATGGGATACAAACATGGCCAGTGATGTTTTGTACCTCCAATGGCTGAAGTATTTTAGATGAAAATACAATTTGTTTTCAGAGAGTAACTGATAATTTTAATTCTGAAGTTCTAAAGTTTAATTAAAATTTAATTTCATTCTAAAATTTAGCTGAAACTTTAATTCTCAAGTGTATTTGGACCAAACAGCAACCACAAGCTTTAAAGATTTCTAGAAGTTTGCAACTGTTATCTGTCCTACTTCCCCACCCTGTCTTGACCATAGATTGTTTCACACTTCTGGACAGACCAGCAGGTGGGATAACTTGGGCACCACACAAAGGACATGCTGGTGCCAACTTCAAGGTGGAAAGGTACATTGTGCCTTGTTATCTGATTACACTGACTATGATTTGTCTGTCAGTCTATCTTGTGCCATGGCTGGGATTGCTAAATATTGGCAAAAGGAGGGCTAACATCCTTCGCAAAATACGGTGATACTTAAATCAATAGGTTGTCAGTTCCAGACATGAATCTACTTTGCTTTTCCATTTTTAGAATGTAGGCTTAACCTAAGGTTGTGTCACTCAAATCATACACTCAGGCCTTTGAAAATCTATATCTGAATGAATGTCCAAGTGAGTTCACTGAAACTAATCAGCTCACTAACACTGTGGGCCAACAAGCAGCTTCTTCCTTTTAATAAGGAGTGCTGGTGTTACCTGCAGTGATCTGGGTAGTATTGGGGGAATTAAGAAACATGATTTATCTTACCTGTTTCCCAACTCCTAACTGCAAGTTTTGCCCTTGGTCTCAATGCTTGTGACTCGCTAAGGATTTGATGTATTTTGTTTTGTCCTTTTGGCTCCTGTCATTGTCTTCACTTTTTTTTTTTTCCATGGTAGCTACTTGGATTCTGGAATCCCTTTTCAGTTGCTTTTTCGTTGTTACAAAATGTTGTCTTGTCTTTTCAGCATTTCAAAAGACCTCCCCAGTGATTTGAATTTGAAGAAAGCTTCAGGGTCATAGCTCAGTGGAAAGCTTAGAATGACAGTGAAATCCCAAAGCAAGGACTCTTTTTTCTGAATAAGGAAACCTAAAAATAAAAGCTGTTGACAGCTGGAGCCCTGTGCCCAAGACAACTATCACTGAAATGGAGAGGAAACGGAACGCATAAATAAAAAACAACTTTACTAGAAAGGATCCAGGTATTATATAGGTGCCATGGTAGAGACCTGGAAAAGGCCAATTTCATAGTAGATGGGTTATCATCCATGGATAGTTTGATGAAGTGGAGCCCAAGAATGCCACCCCAAGAATGCAGAAATACCCCAAGAAGCTCTAAGTTACCCTAGCCCTCAAAACAATAGGCGGATTCCGTGTTCCCTCAACACCCCCTTGGTCTTTGGCCTTCTCCCCATTTATGTATTGGTTGTTTTATACCAGTACCTCTTTCATGTACCTTCTATAATATTTAAAATATGTGTGCATGTATGCCACTAAAACTATGTTTTCTCCCTCAGCCTGACTGCCTATGATACCGTGTTGCTCTTTCAGCACCATCAAAAGTGAGGCACAAATTCCATTTCAGCTCTTTAGCAGATTCTGCAGTGCTCTTTGTCCAATGTTCCATTACTTTTCCCAGCATATGTCTTCGTCCTCTACAACACAGAAGACCCCAAATCATCTCTGTCCGTGTGGACAATCACTGCCTTTCTACCAGCCACGGTGGCAAAGCACGCCCCATCCTTTTTATTTGACCACCCACTCTCTGGCTCTCCCCCAGTCTTATCTGAATAAACCTACACTGAAGAATAATAATATCCATACATACCACTACCCAGCCCCTGTAGTGTTACCCTTGGACCTTCTTTCTACTTTTTAGGCCACTGTTATTCTAATATTTCTCTCTACCTAGAGGTTTATTTTTCTCATGTTGATAGATTGGATTCTCCAGTTCTCAGAACAGAGCATAAGCTTTCTGAAATCTTGTGCGCCTGGAATGTTACTGCTTTGCCTTCTGCTTTATTAACAGATGACCTGGGTAAAAATTTCTGTGCTAAATCACAATTTCAGCAGAATTTGGAATGCACTGGGCCACTCCAATGTCCAGCATCTGAAGTTATGATGGAGTACTCCAGTCATATTCCAGCTCTTATTCATTGTTGAACTTTAAAACTGAATTTCAAATTTTTTCAAACATGCAGAAAAGCAGCACACATAGCAGAAGGAAAATTTTCAAAGATCATTTGAAAATAAATTATCAACCTGAAACCTGGACACTCTGACTATTTTGGTATACTGTCCACATCATTTAAGCTTCTCCTACATAATAAAATAAGCCCATGAGAATCAGAAGGCTGGTAGTGATGCAATACTGTCCTTTAACTCTTTTTTTTTTTTTTGACAGGGTCTTGCTTTGTAGTTCAGGCTGGCTGAGCTCACTATGTAGTCCAGGCAAGCCTCGAACTCAGCAATCCTCCTGCCTCTGCCTCCCAAGTGCTGGGATTACAGGCGTGAGCCACCACACCCGGCTGTCCTTTAACTCTTACTTCTTTAGGCCTCCTCTTTGGATACTACTCAGGACTGTCTAATTTTTCCAACAAAGTTTATATTCCTGTTCAAGGAGCCTGCTCAGAATCACGGTTGGTGGTACCTGTACTATACTTTAGCCCTGAACAATTCTTCAGGTTTCCCCTGAATTTTATTATCTCAATACATCTATTGAAAAGCCATTTGATGAGATTTCCTCTGCTTGAATTTTGTGATGTTTCCCCATGACTAGACCCAGGATACACATTTTCACCAGGACAAGCAGAGAAATGACAGCCTATCCTCTTCAGTGCACCATAATAGCTTTCTAGTGTATGCTGTATCTTTCCCATTCTCTTACTTTTAAAGCCTTCTGGGTCATTGCTTTAAAAATATATCTCATCGTGACAAACTATAGCATCTATTCTGATGAAAATGAATAATCTACCTCCTCATTTCTATTGGTGGGTTTATTAACTGCTTTTTGTTTTAGGGGTTCCTCTGCTTTAAAGCATGTATCTTTAACTTTTCATAATATGCATTATTAAATGACTTGATTTCTTCAATAAATAACACTATTTCTTTTTTTTTTTTTTTTTTGAGACAGGGTCTCGCTTTGTAATTCAGGCTGACCCTGAGCTCACTATGTAGCCCAGGCAAGCCTTGAACTCAGCAATCCTCCTGTCTCTGCCTCCCGAGAGCTGGGATTATAGGCGGGAGCCACCACACAGGCACTGTGGTATGTGGTATTGATGGCTGGTGGGCGTGAGTCTCCACGCCCAACATTGTATGTGGTTACTGGGGATAGAACTCAGGACCTTGAGCTTGCGAGGCAAGCGCCAGAACCTCTGAGCTAACCCTCCAGCCCAATAACACTATTTCTTCATGTTATATTTGTTATAGTTCACTTCTATGTAGTATAAATCATAAAATACATTGTCACTAATTTTGCTTTCAATAGTAAATTATGTTTGATCGTATACAAGTAAAAGTGAAATAAGACTAAAGAAAGGAATTTAAGGGAGATGGTGGTGATGGAATCAGTGCAAACAAGTACTGATTTCCCCTGAACTGCACTTTTAAAATGGTAAAATAACACAGTCTTCTCATATGTATATTTTATCACCCAAACAAGTTTGCTATTTACCGGCTATTTAGTATTTTTTCGTTCCTTTGGATGCGTTCAAATGTCTAACTCACAGCATTTTTCTTAAACCTAAAACATTTTGTGTAATAGTTCTTGCAGTTAAAATCTGGCAACAACTCCACAAGAGTTTGTCAAAAATTCTGCAAGAGTTTGCTCATATGAAAAGAAGGTTTTGTTCACCTGCTTTGAAAAGATATTTTGTTCGATATAGAAGGTTGACAGAGATTTCTTTTAGTGATTTATAAATATTCTGTCATAGACTTCTGACTTTGTATTTAAAGAGCCAGTGATATGTTCATATCCATTCCTCTCTCTGGTTCATCAGCCTTAAATTATTTTTTAAGAAAATAACTAAAATATAAGTTACAATGCCAGTCCACATACTCCCATTATATTTACTTTCTTTGTGATTCAGTCCAAAATATTTTCCAACATGATTCCCAATTTTACCTTTGACAAATATACAATTTTAGAGTCAATTATTTAAATTCCAAATACTTCAGACTCTCTTAGACATTTATTTCTGATATGCATGTATTGTGATCAAGAACATACTCAGCAATACTGCAAAGTTTTGAAATGTGTTTAAATATACTGTGGATGTTAGCATATCAATCACATTGATTAATATATGCACATGTAATAAAAATGTATATTTATACTTATATCTTATCAATGATATTTAACTTAAGATATCTGATACTGTTCTGATAGTCATGAGGTTCTTTTTGTTGTTGTTTTTAATGTAGTTATCACACGCTAAAGACAGAAAAGTAATACTGTAGCTGTAACTGACAATCTCTATTTTTTGGAACTGTACGTTTTTAAAGTAATTTTGAGACTGTGTTACTAGGCACATGCATGTGTATGTAATGGTAATATTTCCTTAATAAGTCAACAGTTTATCATAAGTAATATTCTTTCTACATAATATCCTTGTGTAAATTCTATGTTGCCTGATATTTATAGTCATTACACATTTCCTACACTTACTGGCTGCAAGGCAGGATGTTATCTATTGTTATAGTTTAATTGATATATATTTTTAATAAAAAGTTTTTCTTTTACAGGCTATGTATAATTGACTCATATGGTCTGAGCCAGACTAAAACTGTTTGCCTCTTAATAAGGTAAGCCTGGACTAAATGACAATTGCATTTGGTATAAAGAGATTACTTCCAATTATTAAATGTTGTAAGTTATTAGCCTGATTTTTATAAAAAGAGACCCAACTGTAACTTTGTCTTTGTTTTCCATTTGTTCCACCTGTATTGCTTCCTTTCTTGGCTGTTCTTTCTGAACTGTTTTTACATTAAAATTCCACATTTCCCCTTTTAAATGTATATCTTTATATTGTTTTTGGTATATGCATCTTTAAATACTATAAATGTAGACAACATAAAACTCCAGTGACAAGTAATAAGTTTTTGCTATTGTCAAATATATTACTTTTACAGATATTTTCTCCATTATATAGCTTGCAGTTTTAGTTTTCATATGAAAATTAGTTGCATATAATTTTATATTTACCTATTTCATTGAAACATTGGTGAAATACAGTTGAAGACTTGTGTGTAGGTTTCCATATATACCACTGTCAGTCTGGTGTTCTTGTCATTCCATGAAGAAATGTTATTCTCTTTCTGTTCTGTAGTTTTTATTCCATCCTCATGAACACTTTGTTAATGAGAAATAAAAGCTAGATTCTCATATATTTTATTCTTGTTTCTTTAGCTATCCAATATTCTTTCTGAAAAAAAAAAACCTATTTATTTATTTTGGTGTAACACTACTGATTCTTCCTCAGACTCATGCTCTGTTGTCTGAAATCCAAAGCTTCTGTCTTGGTCACATCCATTCACTGGTCAGTCTCCAGCCTTTTTATTCTGATTTAAGCAGAATACACTGCATATTATTTTCCCTAACTTCTCCATCCTGTTTCCTGTGCTGCGCTTCTCCTCCAGCTGTCCTTCGATCGGGGTGCTCCTCCACAGCCCATCTGGCCAAACACTCTGCAGACTCAGTTCATGTCTCATCTGCACCTGCAAGCCTTCTGTTTCATCACCTGCCTTCCAGATGGTAATACCTGCCCTTCCGTCAGGCCTCCAGTGAGCCTCGGATACGCTACAGTCTTTGTTCTAACAGGGTTGTCTGTGCACCTGACTTTTATATGCATGTGTAGGTCATCAGACATGATTTTCCTCTTCACATTGTTTCTAGTACAGTGTCCATACTGGAAGCATTGGAATTAACACGTAACTGATTGAATAAGCACTTGAAGGAAGAAAGACACATAAAAGTTTATGCGTATTAAGTATAGTGAGTAACTTTTAATAAGGAAGCAATATCTTCAACTGAATAAGTTAATTTGAAATAAAAATATAAAGGACATATCAAGAAGATAGAGTAAAAATTGTCAGAAATTCATCCTTGAAATTTCTGAATATAAACTGAATCCTGTGTACACGTTTTTGGCTTTTCTTGGATATGGATTGGCAGGCTCAGCTAAGAAGCACAGGATTCTCACAGGTAGCTAACTGAGCAGAGGAGGCAAGAAAAAGGACATTCAAGGAGAAGAGTATCTTCTCAAGAGAGATAAAATGCAAATGTGCTTGATTACACCAGGATGGTAAAGAAAAAGGATTTTAAAATTGTAAAAATTTAAGTCCCAGGCAGAGGAAAAAATAGTCATTTAAAAAAATGAGTGTTTTAATGATGAACAAGTTTGACCAATTACAGTTTATACTAAATGCTATGATGATTTTGAGAAAGAATGAAGCTAACGAGTTTCTGAATGTCAACTATAATTTTCAAGCACTTTTAATTTGCAATTTTCTTATTTAATGGAGAAAGCATGAAGATTTATTCTAAATGTATTCAAACTATATTTTAGTTTTTCCAGTTGTATTTTGTGTAGAATTATATTTTACTATACTATTTGCATAGTGTTTTGAAGTAAAATCTTCAAGGAGTATCAAATAATATATTTTGTCAGATTCCAAAAATTACTTTTTTCAGTATAACACAGGATAAGAATCTGGCTTGATATGCTAACCCTATGCTCTAGAGAAAAATAGTAGACAGATTGTTTGGCCTAGGAAATCATTAAGATAAATCTCTTAGGAGCAATGGCCCAGCCATTTTTTTAAATATATTTTTTGATTCATATGTTTTCAATAAAGGAAATTTTGAGGAAAATCCTTAAATGTTTTTGAATTCACTATAGTTTAAATGTATGCTTCAACTAGACAGAAAATAATCCTGCTTTTTCCTGCTTTTGGGAAAGCAAATAGGGAAACAGCAAGAGAGATGATTTGTCTTTTTCTTTTTGTTTTTCTGGGTATTAATGACCATGTAGTACAAGTATATGTACATTTAAATTGAAGTAAGCCTAGATATTTACATAAAGATCAACAGGAACCTAGGAGAGCTATGTTCATAAATAAATAATTGGTGCTTACCCTTCCATTTGAGGGTTTTGCATTCCATTCACTAGTACTGATGTTTATGAGAAAGGAGAGAAAATAACACTACGAGCAAATGCATCAATCACATGAGCCCAGTCCTACACAGGAGAATGGAGAGGAACTGGTCTTCCTCAGGTTCCTCCTTGCATTCCCTCTCTTGAGTTTTAAATATCAAGGATAATATTTGATAGCAGGGAGAGCAGATTAAAATAAAAACATGAAAAGACAACAACAACAACAACAAAAAAGGCACCAAAACAAGGGCGTGCTTTTTTTGTCCAAGTTTCAGACTCGTGCTGCCAATTATTGCAGGCCCTAGAAACAGAGACACAAGACTGCCCACCCTGACCACCTACATTATTTTTCCTTTCATTGTCGGGGTGGCAGACAGCATGCAAACAAACACAAAATACTATGTATTTGCTATGTTGATACATTCAGTTAATTGTTTGTCCAACATTTGCTAAATCTATTGTCTAAAAATACCTGGTTGTGATACTGTTCTTTTTCTAACCTATAATGCAAAGCATCTAACATGAATTGCCCTGAAATCCAAAAGTTTTAGTTGATATATATTGAACTGATTGAAAGTTTTGACATTTTTTTTGTCTAATACAAGCACTGAACTTTAAAATAAACTTTTCTCAGGGTAACCACATACAAGTTAGGAATTCAGCACAGTTAGTTCAGAATGAGGGGTCGTCAAAGTTGACACGTTTTATGGAGTAACTACATGGTATCTATGGAACTATCATGATAAATTATGCCTAAATTTCTGTGTTTGTGCTATAGATATTCACATGTTTTTTTTTTTCTGTCAGTTTCTGAGTCGAAAACACAAGTTTTCAAAGAGAAGTTGCATGCTTTTCTCGCAGTCACAGAACAACACTACATTTCAGTAATTCCTCTGGAATTTCTTAACATAACAGATTAGTATACAGTGTACATCCAAAACATTTTTCTTTATGTATTTAAATGAATTTTTAAAAGCTTACCATGGTATCTGAATGATAACTTTGTAATTTTTTTTTTTTTTTTTTTTTTTTTTTTTTTTTTTTTTTTTTTTTTTTTTTGCTTTTTGAGACAGGGTCTCGCTTTGTAGTTCAGGCTGGCCCTAAGCTCACTATGGTGCCCAGGCAAGCCGCCGCGAACTTAGCAATCCTCCTGTCTCTGCCTCCCGAGTGCTGGGATTACAGGCGTGAGCCAGCACATCCGGCATTGTGGTATGCAGTGTTGATTGTTAGTGGGCGTGCCTCCATGCCCAGCATTATATGTGGTTATCGGGGATCAAACTCAGGACCTTGCGCTTGCAAGGCAGGCGCCGGAACCACTGAGCTAACCCTGATAACTTTGTAATTCTTATAAAAAGAAGAACTGTAAAGATTCTAGAGACAAGTATTCCCGCTGACATAAGAAAAACAAGTCCCTATAGACTGGATAACCTGCCCAAGGTGAAATTTTCAGTTCATGCTGGAGATCTGGAAAACAAAACACTTCTGTGATAAAGTATATAAACCACACTGAAGTCCCAGGAGGTGTGAAAATACTTTTATTGTATTTTAAAATTCTTATTTTTCCAGCAGTTTATGTTTATAAAAGAGGTCTTTAAAAGATTCTTTTTTCACCAACTCTGTGACTATAAGCTTTTTTTTTAAATTCAGGTTCTTTTTAATAAAAAAAATTTTAATTCAAAGATTTAAAGGTGCTGTTCATTATGACAGAATAACTTAGATTTTGGGTATTTTCTTTAGAAATTTGCAAATGTTTATTGTTTCTCTGTCACCTGAAAATCCATTTACCCCTCAAGAAGCTCATTAACTTTAAGGATTCAGGGTCCTTCGTTACTCAATATCAGAATTTGCACATTTGCTTTTTCTTTCTTTTCTTAAAACTCATTTGATATTTGGTATCAAGTAGAAGACTAACAACTCTTCTAGCTAACTAAAGGAATAACTAAAGCACTACTAAAGGAATCTTTAGTAACTCTTCACATTTCTTTGGATATTTTTATTGACTAGAGTAAAGGTCCTAAATATGTGTTTGTATCAATTGGCTCACTCCTTTTGTTCCGGTCTGGGTAACAGGTTTGTTTTTCAGTGCATGTCTAAGCAAAAGCTATTAGTTTGGCTTTGGAAAAGTACTTTGTTGCTTAAGAACACCCTGTTTTCTACTTCTACATAAGATATTAAGCAATTATTATGGAAGTTAGTTGAAGATACTGACCAAGACTTTTACATTGCTACAAAATATAAAGTTTGGTATTTTATTTAATTTTTTAATTGAATTATTTATTGGTATATTTTATATACACATCACGGTCACACATTTGTATCTGTATATGACATGAGTTAATTCTCACTTTTAACCACTCCCCTCCCACCCTACAACTCCCCCATCCCCTATACATATACTCTCTTTTTTAACATCATATTTCCCCTCATTACTTTCCTCTACCTTTTTCCCATTGAATATTTTCTATTTCACAATATCTATCATTCTAGACTTCATTTACATCTTCAGATTCTCATACCAGAGAAAAGATATGGTATTTACACAGCTGTGACCTATTTATTTCACTCGAGTGTGACCTCAAGGTATGTCTATTTGAGTATAAATGACTCAAACTTATTCTTTATGGCACAGTAATACTCCATTTTTTAAAAACCCACATCTTCTTTATCCAGTCTCTAGTTGATGGGCATTTGGGTTGTTTCCAAGATTTAGCTATCACAAACTGAGCTGCTGTGAACATGGATGCACATATGTCGCTATGATATGATTCTTTTAATTCTTCATGTATATTCCTAGCAGTGGAATAGCAGGGTCAAATGAGACATCTAACCCTAGTTTTTTGAGGAATCTCCAAAGTGGTTGCACTACTCTACATTCCCAACAAGAGTGGAGAAGGGTTCCTTCCTCCCCGAAGCCTCATCAGCATTTATTGCTGGTTAATTTCATAGTAGTAGCCTAGCGCTCTATCATGAGATAACGCTTGGGGAAGTGAGGACTCCACCAATGAAGGAGTCCAAGGAGTCACTGACGCACATCACCTGACTAGTGATGGCGAACCTTTAATGATAACAAACAGCCGGCCCCAGCCCGGGTGCCACACATTCGCCACCACAGAAAGCCAACAGTCCTTCTTAACTACGTCCTTCTTATACTCCTTTCATGCATCTCCTTGCTCAGGAAACAGTCTTGCCTGAGTGTCTGAAATAACATTCTGTGACACGCTCTGTTTAAAGGCAAGGGGTTCGAGGTCAAACCGGGCAGGTGACCAGCATGCTTGATTTATGAGATCTTGCTTTCTGGTTTTACATGAATGCCTCAAAATCTGGAGTATTATCTCTAAAAAATGTTAAAGCAATTGCAAAAAATTAACTTTATTCAATGTACAGTCACATATTTTCTCAAACCTAAAAAGATAATGCAGTTTAACATTGTTAGTACGTCAGTATAGGTCAGCAGGAAAAAAATATACTGCAATACACGTGGCTCTTTGATCTCAAGAAGAAATTCTAGTCCAAGCTTTAAAATACTGCTTTTCCTAAATGCTTCCTTTACAGCTTCTCTGGATTCTTTTCCACATTCATGTCAGAGGATTGGTGCAGCCTTTAAAACTTCATTAATAAGAGCAAATCCGGTGCCCAGTGATTTCTTTCCTGAAGGTTCTCTCCCATCTGATGCCCTGGAGTTTCTTCCTCGTGAATTTTCTACTAGTAAAAACTCAATAGGACATTGATAAATTCAATGATTAGAAAAATAATTCTAATGAGTCATGGAATATTTGGTGCATTGAAGGAACTAAAATTGTGCAACCAAATCCTCACATTGTAACCAGAAACTTGGATAGATGTAGGTCTTTGCATACTGTGTTTTCCATTTACTCTTTAAAATGGAAAAACCTGGCCTCTGCTGGCCATGTTCATCAGTCATGGAAGGAAAATTGTTTCAACAATGACATCACAAATACTATTTTGCTGAGCAAGTAAGAAGCTCACACTAGGGCATACATCCTAAAGGTCCACAGAATGTGCAACTAGGTTGGTTTCATCTTCAGGGTAGAACTTTGAATAACATGACTGGGGCCTGATGCAGTCTTCACAGAGGTGGTAGTTGAAACACCTGTAAGCCACAAACCCTGGGTGACAGGGTTTCCAGCTGGTGACAGGCTTTTCTGCCCCCCTTCAGGCTAGGGCTTGGACATGCAGAGAGGCACCACAGATATCGAAGAACTTTCCCTTCCTCACTGTGCAGGTGATAAGCATTGACAAGCTTTTGAGGTATCCTTTATGGAACTAATTAAAACTACAAAGACAAAGATCTTCTGGGAAAGGGTATATGCCAAAGCATATACTGAAAGAATAATAAGAAAAGCAATAATAATGATAATATACAGATTTTGCTTATAAATCCTCCTACAGTAATGTCAAACTTCTCATGGTTTTCAAAAACAGTCTGTTGGTTCATATCAATAAATCTTTGTTCCAAACACAGAGGGATGATTTGGGTAATTTTCAAATATTTGTGAATTACTGGGATAATTGGTTATCCAAGAAAAATGATATCAAGAAAAAATGCTAGCATTAACCTGCAGTGTTTCTGGATACAGACTGATATATTTTAGTATCTAAAGCTTGGAATGCTAGATTTAACCAGCATATAGCAACATTAGAACTGCTAAATACTTTTAAAGGTTATTCCTTTTTATGCTACTTACAAGGACACAAAATAGTTGTGGGTATAATATGAAACATTTTCTCTGAAATGGAGGTAGTAATAGTTGTGTATTGATATGATTTGCTCAAATTATCTTTAATTCTGCCTCATTGTAACATAGGAGTTTCTAAACATCTCCATGTTGAACAGAAGAACATAATAAAAGTCATGGAGGTTGGGACACAGTGCACAAAAACTTGTCACCAGAACATAAGTAGCATCAGCTAATAAAATGGGAGCAGTTTTATATTTACTAAATAGCTAAGAGAATCACAAATACTATAACAAATATGATACTTAATCTTTTTTTTTTTTTTTAGACAGGGTCTCACTTTATAGTTCAGGCTGCCCTGAGCTCACTGTGTAGCCCAGGCAAGCCTCTAACTCAGCAATCCTCCTGCCTCTACCTCCCTAATGCTGGGATTACAGGTTTGAGCCACCAACCCCTGTATTTGTGATATGTGGTACTGATTGCCAGTGCGCATAAGCCACCATGCCCGGTATTGTATATGGTTTCCAGGGATCCAACCAGGAACCTTGCGCTGGCTAGGCAGGCACCAGAACCACTGAGCTAAATCTCCGGCCCTGTGATGCTTAATCTTGAACAGGAAATGAAGTTTGGGATAAGTTGCAGTTTATTGTTTATTGTGAAGTGGTGGAAGGAACGTTTTCTGAAGTGTACAGGAAGTTATAAACCACCTATGGGGAATGTGTCCCGGGGATTGCGTGGTGAGGTATAAGCTTAAATTCTGCGTCTTCTACAAGACCCAGCTTAGCCACGTGACTTCTTGAGTTCACCTTGTTTGTCTAGCGGATGAGATAGTGCCTGATGAAATGCAAAGTTGCCCTTGTGCTGCACTTGCTTCCTGATATATCAAATGTGTAGGCAGATTTCACATGTTAAAAATAAACCACCCTTGCTGGGTGTAGTGGCTCATGCCTGTCATCTCAGCACTTGGGAGGCAGAGGCAGGAGGACTGTTGACTTCGAGGCTTGTCTGGGCTACATAGTGAGCTCAGGGCCAGCCTGAACTGTAAAGTGAGACTCTGTCTCAAATAAATAAACAAACAACCTTTACCAAAACTGACCACATAATGCTAGTTAATTAAAAAATCACTGATATGTAAGAAAACATAATAAAAAGTAGTTTATCTTTCTGAGAGTTCACTTTTTTGGTCATACACATTCTCAAATATTAAACAAAAGTAAATGAGCCAGTCAAGCGCCCATGTGAACCACTGGAGACCGACAAGGACATAGGTGCTAGAACATGGTTCCCAACATCAGCATGATCAGAATCACCCACAGTGTCTTCTAAAACTGAAGGAAAAGGGCTGGGGCAAGTAATGAGGGGAAAGAAAAAATGTGATGGTAATTTTAAAAAAAGAAACAAAGCTCATATATACACACACATAGACATAGACATAGACATATATATACATAGGGTAGTGGGCTGTAGGGTGGGTAGGGGAATGGAAAAAATGAGAATTAAATTGTGTGATATACTGGTACAAATTCCTGATATTGAAGGTGATCATGATATGTATATATAATATAGCAATAAAGATTCAAATTTTAAAAACTGAGATTTGTTCTACTCCATGTTTCTTTGTCAATGTTTACATTTTAAACACCTTCAAAAAATGCTGATGTTAGTGACCACTAATTAGGACCACTCTGTTAAGTCATCCCAAGCACTGCCAAAGCAGTTGTAACACTGTGTTCTCGGACAGTATGAGGATGAACATCTCTTATATTTACACAGAAAGAATGTTACCTTCTCACATAAAAGACCCCAACATCTCTACTATGACTTTATTCACTCCAATGTTAGTGGTAAAAGCAGCAGAAGACAGATTTAGTGTTTACAGGCCTTGCAATGTAGTAGGAATATAGATGATCCCCTGAAAAGTATTTGTCATTCTCCACTGTGAAGAAACCATGCATTTGAGGCAGAGGTGACCTCCTCTGGGGAAGTGCCTTGGTTAGAATAAATCAGGTTGATCTCAATTATCCTGTCCAATCATATGTGGCCCTTGCTGAGAAAATTGTAGAACTTCTACTCAGTGATTTGGGAAGCTGTGTCCCCTTTCTCTTTATTAAGCCAGAATGGAAATCAGGTCACTCCAGAAGTTACTGGTAACTCCTTATAGACATAAGGCAGCCCAGACTCACAGAAAAGTTACATTTCAAAAGATCAAGATAATAGCAGAGATAACAGCAGAGACATAGATCCAAATTCTTCATTGACCAGACCCAATGCCTACACTCCCAAGAAAGCCCTTAGTTACATAATTGCATTAATCTGCAATTTTCAAGCCAGCTTGAGTCCTCTGTTGCTTCAATCAAAAGTAAAGCAAATAGCTAGGCATGGTGGCTCAAGCCTGTAATCCCAGCACTTGGGAGGCAGAGGCAGGAGGACTGCTGAGTTCAAGGCTTGCATGGGCTACATAGAGAACTCAGGGCCAGCCTGAACTACAAAGTGAGACCCTCTCTCTCAAAAAAAAAAATAGTAAAGCAAATAAATCAAAAGGAATAAAGACTTCTTCCTAAGCAGGCAGAGACAAAACTAAGAAGAAATGAGAGCTAAGAAAGAAATTGTGCAACATGAAAATTAAAGATAGGCAAAAATAACCATAGAAATCTACTAATAAGCAAAGTGAACTTTGGCTATTTACAAATGAAAGGACTAAATCTTAATAAAATTATGAAAAAAAAAACAAGGTTCAGCAATTCCAGGAATGAGAACTGGAGAAACCAGCTAAGGATAGAAGGACAGAATTTTCTGAGGATACCAAGTATGCAGAGCAATACTATCTGTGAGCTCTTCCAGTGACTGTCCTGCTTAGAACTCAGCGATCCATGCAGAAACCCTATGCAGCCCCTTTCTGAGTGTACTTAATGTAACCCTGGATACATTCCTAAAGTCTTAAGTTAAAGAATCTTTCAGTTGTGCATGGAGGACCCTGCCAGCAATCCTAGCATTCTTGATGGCTGAAGCAAGAGGATCACAAATTGAAGTCCAGTCTGGGCAACTTAACAATTTAGTGAGATTTACATTAAGATAAAATATTTTTAAAATGAAATAAATTGGACATACAAGTTTAAATAGTATATGGCTTCTCTTATGTGATAAAACTAAAATATAAATAAAGTGCCAGGCATAGTGGCTCATGCTTGTAATCCCAGAACTCAGGAGGCAGAGGTTGGATTGCTGAGTTTGAGGCTTGCCTGGGCTACATAGTGAGCTCAGGGCCAGGTTGAACTACAAAGTGAGACCTTCTCTCAAAAAAATTTTTTTATTATAAATAAAGTGCAAAATAAAAAATGGATAGTAGTTAAATAGGGAAAAAAGATCTTTTTCAAAAGACCTTTTTCAAGTAACAAGGGATCAAAAGATGGAAGAAGAGGAGAGGGAGAGGATGGAAGGGAGAATAAACAAAGAATGGAGATTACATGATGAATATAATCACTAGGTATGGCAGACATGTATTAATAAAAATGTATACTGAAGAAAAGAAAAAAAGGCCTAGAGACATAGCACAGAGTGAAGACCCTGGGTTCAATCACTAATATTAAAAAAATACAACAACAACAAAAGAGAATTTCCTAATTTATTGTGGAATACCAACTCCAGGATTAAGTAGAACCTGCAAGGCACATCCAGGTTTGGGGCAAGGAGATGACTTCACTCAGGCAGCCCATTCCAACTCTCCTTTCAAAATGCTACCATACCCAGACTTACTTTTGGGTGGATTAGTTCCATTTTTACCCACAGGAAGCAAACAAAATAAAGGGCTTTTCAAGAAAAATAAATTTGACTTGCTAGTTTACCTTTCAGGAAAGAAATTCTTTCATTGAGTTTGGTGTACAGGCGAAGTAAGTTCATTCAGCCAAATGATAAATAGAAAGAGGATTGTCTTGGGAGAGATAAATCTGAATTTTAAATCTCATTTCTGCTATTTTACTTTA
This sequence comes from Thryonomys swinderianus, assembly GCA_004025085.1. Lineage (NCBI taxonomy): Eukaryota > Metazoa > Chordata > Mammalia > Rodentia > Thryonomyidae > Thryonomys > Thryonomys swinderianus. Next base: position 25,481 of record PVIC010000904.1, on the reverse strand, counting down.
AACAAGTTATTTAACTTTCTTGAGTAAACTTTAGGCTTTCTTCATTGTAAACTGACAATAATATGTAACTTGTGTGTATATGTCTGAGTAAGATAGAGACACTTAAATAAGATAGCACATTAAAAAACATCTCACAATACCTGGTAATTAATATATACACAGTACATACTATAATAAGTTCCTATCATTCCTTTACCCTAACTATATCAATAATTTATAAGAACAAAAATGCAATAGCTGCATTTAGGCTCTTCATGGGTTAGGGTTAGGATTAGATCAATCTAAGTTTAAAAAGTACAACAAAAAATAAACTTTCCAACATATCAAATACAGAGAGCAAGATTGGGTAAAATCTACATATTGCAGTGTGGGGCAGAGTAGATAAAATCCACCAAAGAGGCCCCTCTCTACTCTATATTGAAAATGTAAACCACATGAAATTCACAGGGACTGCTGAATTGGAGGTGTTGTCCTGAGGGTACCCCACGTAATACTGGGCAAAGAGGGAATTGATTGGCAAAGGAAACCACAAAATGCCCAATGGAATGTACCAATTACATATAAAGGATGAGAACTGGTTCTGTAGACTGTGTATTATGTTTCCTATTAGCGAAAATTTAGACACTCTTGTCCTTTTGGGTTGGTTGTACCTTTGTATGTATATAATGGGGCTTTTTGTTATCTTTTGTGCTGAGATTTGAATCCAAGACTTGAGGCATGTGGACCCTGTGCTCCCCCTTTACACCAATCAGAAGCTCTGTCTACACCACTCGAACCAGTTGATTTCTGACAAGAAACGTTCATGTTTGGTGGTCAGGCATGGGACCTCAGGTGCAAGTGCACCTGTAAAAAATAAATCACCAAACAATGAATCTTCAAGAAAGGTACATGGCAACTTAAGACTCATTTATCAGTACTGCCTCCTGGAAGACTCCTACAAAGCTGGTGAAATTGTAGGCCAATTTGCTCCCACTTGACAAACAGTAACAATCTCACACTGCTGAGTTTAAAAAGAAAACAGTATCTTAAGAGCTTTTGCATACACCATTCCTGCTGTCTCTTATACAATATGACTTTCACAACTGGAAATTCCATCTATCAAAAATAATATACATTTCTTGCTCCACATTCACAAGGTATGTGTTAATAGAGAGGTGGCTGAAGTGCTGTTCTGTTTTGTTTTGTTTTTCTGGTTGTTTTAACCTTATTTTGCCACCTGCAAAGAACTTTTCTAAAAGCATTGCTTGAATGATAGGTTCACTTCAGAAAATTGTAAAATATACCCTAAAAAAGCAGAATGTATTGTATAATAGTTCTGTGCTTTTGCTGCCTCCTGCACCATTCAAACTGAACCTTGAGTGTTGTTTTTCAAAACATATAATGTTATGAGAAAAATTGATTTTGTGGGAAATTAATTTATAACACAATACATTTCCTTTAATATTACAATGAATTTTTAAAATGTTATCTACCTATAAGAAGGCGGAGACACAAAAGAAAATATTGGTGCAGTATTTAGTGTAGAATTGATTTACTGAATGAGCATAGTTGGATTCCCAGTTTCATCATTACCTGCCATAAGAGCTTGAGAGCAATTCCACCACTAAGCACCAAAAGGAAGAGGCACCAGCCTGCTTCATGTAGCTCACTGTGAAGGGTAAGTTAACTAACAAATACTAAATATTTTCTACATCAAATCATGCTGAGGCAGTTTTAGAATGTTTAAATGTTCTCTACTCACCAATCAGCTTCATGACTTGCACCTGTACAGTTTTTACAATGTAATCTTTACCCAAATCCTGCATCCGTCCACTACACAAAACAGTAGCACCTATCCTATATATCTACAAGTTACTGTGACAGTCTACTCCAATTGTGTTCTCGCAAGAGCATCCTCAACTGTGAAATATCGTAAGATCCTAACAAATATGTACCCTTTGAGTTGTAAAATATACATTGAAAAAGTCCTCCTCATTATACCAACAAGAATTCTTAACATAAAGACTGATTAACAGTTAACAGATTAACTGCCTCTGAAAGGGCAGCAAGTCTGACTGCTTTGTTCAGTGTTGCATATTAAACTCCCATAACTGTGTCCTCCATAGCAATATTCACTAAATATCGGTTCATAAACGTTAGCTTAAACACATAGAACCCATTTTGAAGATGCCTTGGTAATTGTAACATTATCTGAATACTGCTGAAAAATGGACTGGGTAATTGGAGAGAGGAGTTTTCTGGAAGGGAAGGAAATGGTTTCAGAGAAGATCATGTATTTTTATTCCATGGTTTACAATAGGAAAGAATGGGCACATCACATTTTCTTTCAGAATTAAGCAATAAATGGTTTTGTTATATATATATATATTCATATAATATAAATATAAATTTATTATATTTATAATATATTATATATAAACATTTATTATGTATTTACATATACATTTTTGGCTATATATGTGTGTGTATGCGTATATGTATATGAGTACCCAATGAAAATAATCTAGAACCAAGTGCTCTTAAGCCTGGGGGCTTTTTCAAGAAGAAAATGTTGATGCACATTTGATGAGATAACCTACATTTTCACCTGTGAAGTTCAGTTAAACAGTTATTTCTTACAGTGAGGATGGAATCCCACCTCCAAAATGGTAAGTTATCAGTGTTCTTTACTACAGTAGAAAGTATTGTTTGTTTTTGTTTTTTGGAACAGGGGATGGAACTCAGGACTTTGCATTTGCTGGGCAGGCATGGTGCCACTGAACTACGTCCCTGATCTTATGTAATGTTAAGTAAAATAAATCAGAAACAGAAAGTTAAATGTCCTGTGGTCTATCTTATATGAGAATGCCTAAATATAAATAACTTAAATAGCAAAAAATAAAATATAGGTAACAGGAAATGAGAGATAGATCCTTGCAAAAGAAAAGGGACTAAGGCATGAACAGACTGAGAGGGGCAAAGAGTGGAATGGAATAGTTTTAAAATGGGTTATGAGGAATGTAATCATTGTGTACTGCAAACATGAACTAGTAAAAATAAAAATTAAATAAGAAAGGCATGTGCAATGTTTTATAAGTACTCATTACAAAAGAACAATCATTATTTTTTTAAGTTTTGGATTTATTTCCTTTTTCCAAACACTTTTTTAAGCTTCTATGTCAGGAAATGTGGCTATTTCAAAGAAATATATACGTCCCATAGAGTAATGAACTTTATGCTTCAAACAGAAAGAAAAATTAAACCTCCTTTTAAAAAAAGATTTCAGAGCCGGGCGTGGTGGCTCACGCCTGTAATCCCAGCACTCGGGAGGCAGAGACAGGTGGATCGCTGAGTTCGAGGTTTGCCTAGGCTACATAGTGAGCTCAGAGCCAGCCTGAACTACAAAGCGAGACCCTGTCTCAAAAAGAAAAAAAAAAAAAAAGATTTCAGCCAGGTTTGGTGCCTCACACCTATAATCTCAGCACTCAGAAGGCAGAGGCAGGAAGACTGTTGAGTTTGAGGCTTGTCTAGGCTACATAGTGAGCTCAGGCCAGCCTGAACTACAAAGTGAGACCCTGTCTCAAAAAAGAAAGGTGGAGGGGGGCACTGAGGATTTAGCTCAAGTGGTACCACGCCAACCTTGGATGCACAAGGGCCCAACAATCTCCGGTACTAAAAAAAAAAAAGATTTCATTTAATCCATCTGTATTTCTCAACCACCAATAAATTGTATATGAAGTTTATTTCCTATAAAACTAACAACAACTAAGTTATTATTAATGTGTATTCATGTCGATACTCTGAATTTTCCTTGTCGGTAACGTTGCTACTTACTATTAGGTTTTATTTGTTTTGTGCCATGCACATTTTCTGCTGGAGTATTAGAGTACTCTGATGTCATCGTGTGTTATTTCATAATAGCTTCCAGAGTACATTTCTATCAAAATATTTAATTATTTAGTTTTATTGTGCTCTAATAATTATGTGAGTTTATTAGGATACGGATTAACTTGCTAGTCTTTCTGCGAAAATATGTAGCACAACACCTGGATAGTACATTGGCTGAGAAAAGAGGTAGGAGGAAAAGAAAGAACGTGCACAGGCAGAAGTGATGGGAACACATGTCAGAGTCTAACCAAAGCGAGTGGGTGACCTGAGCCTAAAGCTATAAAAGCATAGAAAAGAGAAAACAGAACGAGCCAATGCAGCGTGAGGTTCGAACCCGGTGTCAGAACGTGTGTATCTGCAGGCCCAAGTCCACATTATCCATTCGTATGTAGCACGCAGAGCAGCCACAGCTCACGGACCGGACAGAATCTACTGCGACATCACGAGCCACAGCAAGAACCGTACGGGTTCTCACAGTCAGACGGAAGAGAAGCGTGTAGCGGTCACCGCGGTAACGCACAGGCTGGAGCAGAAGCGCTATCTCGTCCTCTTGGTTTTTACTTTTTATCTGGTAAATTGGCTGAGCCTCTGCTCTGCCTATGACCTGCAGGCCTGGCAGGCTGCACGGTGGAAATGTGCCTGGTCTTCATTTACAGTACCGCTTTCCTCATCACTGCTTTATTATCTACATCAACAATGGAACGACGGAAAACTCCCTGGGAAGGGCTCTGCCAAAATGACAGGCCCGCTGCTCCCAGACTGGAGAAACAGAAACTCTGAATGATTTACAGGGAAACAAAAGCACAAATAAAACCTGAGCTGGCACAGCCGACGGAGCGGGTTTGACTGGTGTCAGGCATCTTGTCTCCCTGTGTGCTGAGACTTGGGCCCAGGCCGCGCCCCTGGGGAACACAGCTGGCTCCCGACACCCTGGCCTGAGGGGGAGGATAATATTTCATCAAAACAAACTTTCTTATTAGAAATGACAACTGCATCTTTAGCGCAGCCTGGCATGTGGCGTGTCACCTTTGCTGTCCATTACTTTCCTATGAATTTTCCAGGAAGGCTTTCTCTCCTGGTGACTGCTTCCAGAGTGGGCAAAACATCCCCAAATGCAGCATTAGGATTCACAGCCCGGACGATAAGAAACAAAAAGAGAAAGCAGAGACTCCAACCTATGGTCCCTTATCTCTCCACACTTCAAAAAGGGAAAAGTAGACCTGGTCTCATGTAGTTTAGTCAACAAGGCTTCTCTAATCCTACAAGAAAATGTAAATGTCTTTATGATTTCAGTGGACATTACCAGTATTAATCTCTCTAAATGTGTTCTGATTTTCTTCATTTGGAAAATAGTAGTAGTTCTCATTCTAAGAGATGATATGAGCATTGAATGATATAATAAGTGCAGGCCAGAGATTTAGCTCAGTGGTTCCAGCGCCTGCCTCAAGGTCCTGAGTTCGATCCTGGTAACCACATAGAATGCTGGGCTTGGTGACTCATGCCCACCAGCCATCAATACCACATACCACAATGCCAGGCGTGGTGGCTCATGCCTGTAATCCCAGCACTCGGGAGGCAGAGACAGGAGGGGGAGGCAGAGACAGGAGGAATGCTGACTTTGAGGTTTGCCTGGGCTCCATAGTGAGCTCAGGGCCAGCCTGAACTACAAAGCGAGGCCCTGTCTCAAAAAAAACCAAAACAAAAAATTAAGTAAAATGCATCATATCTAGCGGAAAAAAATTGATGATAGTTTTATGCTGCTCTTAGTATGGCCTACAGCAGGAAGAAGAGCAGGACCTGAGGGGCACAGTGTAGCCACCCAGGCACTCAGGAGGGTGTGGATATGCAAAGTGGGTGTAAGATGAGCTGCTGGTTGGTGGGCACTCTAGTGGGCAGAGGAACTTCCTCTCTTAGAGTCACAGTTGGGTTGGAAGGTGTACACATGCCACCAGGAGCAGGAAATCCTTCAGGACACTTGAGTCAGACTTCCCCGAGCTATCTTTCTCTTATTCTGACTCTCATGCTGTCCCCTTTCTGCAGGATGTCCCTGGAAGGAACTAACTCTGAAGAAAGTCTGAGAAGGGCAGGGTCTTTCAGACTCCACGCTCACCCTTGTCCTACCCTGCAGCCACCCGCCAGTACATGACTAGAGAAGGACAATTGTCCAGAGAGAAAATCTGAAGCAGAACACTGGGTTGCTCTGTTGTCTTCAGGAAAGGACTTGATAAAAATCGAATAGAAGTTTGTATTTGATATGGAATATCAGGAACTAGATTTACTTCATTGAAAACTAAAGAATTGTTTAAGCCTAGATGAACTTTTCTAATTTAATATGTGGTTGTATGTAAGCTATCGTAAATTTTTAAGAATATTTGTGGGAAAGAATTCTATTACAAATCATATGAACAGAAACCCAAAGTGTCAAGAATAAGAATGGAATATTAACTTTGAAAATGTGTATGTATTGCCTTTTAGTAGTGGGGATAAAATTAAGATTTTTAGGTTTTATTTAAAAAACATTCTTAACTGGTCTATTTGGGGCTTGAATTGTTCACTAGTTTGTTTAATTTATATTATTGCTCAATATAACAAACTATGAGGTGAGTCTCTACTTCAGGCTCTCATCAAGGTCTGTAATCAGAGATTCTTGATAAAAGAGAAACAATTAAATGACACACTAAAGTCCATAATTCCATAAACTATAGTTCTTAGCTTCCTGAATACCCATAGTATTTGGAGGTAAGACTGTGTAGCTTAGTTTCCTTTTTCTTTTCTGGTGGATTTTTTTGTTTTTTTTCTTTCTTTGGTTGTTTTATTTTTGACAAATCACTTTTATTACTCTTAAAGAGATCACTGTTTATAGTTCAAGAAGCCAATTTTCTGCTTCTAATATAGTGAGCCCTTCTCAGTTTTAACATATCTGACATATCTAACATATCTGACCTAAAATTTAAACCGACTGTAATTTATCAACACAGATAATTTCAAGGAATGAAACACAGAAGAAGAAAAGAAAAGGAGGAAAAAATGATTACTATCACAACTATAAAGTTGTAGAGCTGTAATAGGAAAAGAAATTTAAAATCATTAACATTTCAACATGTAAAGACTTGGGCACAAGCACACGGGAAGACACACAGAATTGTCAGATGCTTGTACCTCCATGAAATGAATGAGCTATAACTTGTGACAAGCAGGGTGGCATGAACTCATTTTGTACAGGGAAATGAATGGGCAGAAGTATGTATCAACAGGAGAATGAAACTGAGGCTAGAAAAAGAAGACAATCAGCAGAGAAATCCCCTGAGGAGGTGGCTGGTGTTGGGGTGTCTCTGTCCTCATCGCTGAAATGTGGGAATCCATCAGGCTACGGGGCAAAGAGAGGCTAAGGCTTCACGGAGGCAGTGAGATGGCAAGGTAACCCTAAAGTGGAGGATTGTTCTGGACTGTGTGGGTAAGCTGTGCAGACTCGTCAGGATGTACTGGAGTGGAACAAAAGCCAACAAGGAGGCCAAAGGCAGGTAGGCGATACTGATGTCAGAGACACAGCCCCCTTGGCCAGCTCTGAAGGAGTGAGAAACCCTAACATGAGAAATGCCCGAAGCCTCTAGATACCAACCAAAGCAAGGGAAGAGATTTCACCCCTCATGTCTCCAGGAAGGAGCACTGTGGGTTCAAAGCTGTGACATGAGCCCAGTAAGACTGGATAAGACTCTCCTGGAACTGGAGGAGAATAAATCTTTGTTGTTTTATGTCGTTACATCTGTGATGATTCTTCATAGCAGGATAGGAAATTAACTTAATGAGTAAACAGACCAGTTTTCATTATATGCTCAAAATGGGGATGGACACAAACTTAGTTAAGTAATAATGATCAATCGAGACAAATTCTAAACATACACAGGAGGCAAAAAAAAAAAAAACATAAAACAAAACAAAAAAACCCAGTGCAATACTCTCATGAATAAAATGAGCTTGACACATATGGAGTGAACGTAACACCACATTTTGACATGGAATAAGATAGTGATATGTCATCATGAAAATCACATCTTATTTTTGGAAAGCTAAAGACCTTGCCAAGACATGCATTAGGGATTTGGTACTTAGACCCTGATCTATACCTATTGGTGCTGGTAATAAAGGGCCTCCTGAGGAGATATATGACAAAAGTCACTACAGCCTCAAACGCATTCTACAGAGAAGTGGAACGGTCATCCTCTGTGGATATTACTGAGTAATTTTGAACTTAAAATTGCCAACTAAGAACTACACACATGATTTCATTATGCTTTTTCAACAGTAGATTATGTATCAGTGGATTACAGAATACATTTAAAATATATGCATGAAGATATGAGGCATTTTTTAAAAATTAAAACTAATGAGGTGTCACGGTATCCTTGAGACCAGTGTTTTGCTGATAATTTACTGATACTCTAAACCTAATAAAGGAGTCATAAGGGCGGGGTATGGCTCAGTCATAGGGCAAATGTTTGGAGTGCATATGATATGGTCGTTGGCTCAACTCCTGGGACTGAAAAAAAAAAAAGAGGAAGAAATATCTTCTGCAACACATTTTCATACAATAGTTTAAAATGTAGACCAAGACAGGCAAATTGTTCAACTAGCTTAAAAATCAGGACCAATTTTAGAGTGAGACACAGGAGGCTTCTTGGGCAAAATATTTAAAAAGCATTGGCATGACTCTAAGAGCAAAATGCTGCTTGGATTTTTTTTTTTTTTTTTTACCCTGGTTACCTCTCTCACCTTACCCTAATTTAATTAATGCACTATCAAAAAACATTAAACAGGAATGTGATGTTATTCTGCAACTGCATGGTAAGATTTTCATAAGATTTCAAAGAAAATATACTCTTGTTGGTACCAAAGCTCCATGCCAGGAAAATTCTTGAAGTATTCTTAATTTCTAGTGATTTGTTGTCATCGTTACTAACTTTTTGCTTAATTATCTTGTGGTTAGAAATCACAGCTGCTTAAAATCGTATCAGTATCTTCTGTCCTCTGTATAAAAATGTATATTCTATAATTGTGGCATACACAGTTCTATGTGTTTAATCAGGTTTGATAAATTCACTTCTCCCTCTCTTATACATTTTTCATTTTAATGAATTAAAGTCAAAAGAATGTGTTAAAATTTCTCACTGTAGGGCCTGAGATTTAGCTCAGTGGTTCTGGTGCTTGCCTAGCAAGTGCAAGGTCCCTGGTTCTGTCCCTGGTAACCACTTACAATAATACTGGATGTGGTGACTCCCGCCCACCAGCAATCAGTACCACATACCACAGTGCCGGCCATGGTGGCTCACACCTATAACCTCAGCACTCGAGAGGGAGAGGCAGGAGGATTGCTGAGTTCGAGGCTTGCCTGGGCTACATAGTGAGCTCAGGGCCAAACTGAACTACAAAATGAGACCCTTTCTCAAAAAAAGGAAACAAAATCTCACTGTAATAGGGAATGCATGTATTTCACTGATTTATCTTCATATTTTTCTCTTTATCATTTATTTTAGAAGTTTTTCTTATGATCAGCTTTGGTGTAGGTTTCTTTCTATTTCTTGTAATTAGGGTCAATTGCTTTTTTTATGTTTTAGTCAGTAGGTTTATTAAAGCTTCCATTAAAATGTAGTCATTATTTCTACAAATATTCCCTTTCTGTCCTGTTTCCTCTGGAAAATACAATTGCCTGGACAGTAAATAATTATTTTCCCAGAGTTGATCAATGCTGGTCATTTTCTTTTTATGCCTTTTCTGAATCAGCTTCCCAATGGAAAATTCCTATTGCTGTATCTATAATACCATTAGTATTTTCCCTTCATTATTTGTCTTCTACACATTGTATTTGGTGTATTTTGCATCGTGGCTTTTCTCTCAGTGTCCTTTTAACCTTTCCCTGCTTTTCTTAGCATATAGTATGGAATCACAAGAGGTCTCTTGTTTTTGCCTGCTAACTACAGTGTCTGAGTGAATGCTTCATCAAATGATTTTTTCTCCTCATTATAGGTTTTATTTTTGCCATTCTTTTTCTGCCTAATAGTTTTATTACATTCCAAGCTTTATAAATACGACCTTCTTGGGTGCCAAGTACGTTGTATTTAATTTTTTTTTTTTTTTAGACAGAGTCTCACTTTGTAGTTCAGGCTGGCCCTGAGCTCACTATGTAGCCCATGCAAGCCTCGAACTCAGCAATCCTCCTGCCTCTGCCTCCCAAGTGCTGGTAGTACAGGCATGAGCCACCACACCCGGCACTGTGGTAAGTGGTATTGACTGCTGGTGGGCGTGAGAAACCACGCCCAACATTGTATGGTGTTACCGGGATCAAACTCAGGACCTTGTGCTTGCGAGGCAGGTGCTGGAACTATTGAGCTCAATCTCCAGCCATGTATTTTAATTTAAAAAAAAAAAACATTTTTTTGAGATGCAACTAAGTTACCTGGAAATAGTTTGATAGTTTGATGCCTGCTTTTTAATAGATATTTGTTATAGAATGTGGAGACTTAGGATTAATTATTCCTCATGGCCAATGCAAGTCCCTTCTGTCCAAACACTGTGCTTGTAGTTTCTCTATGTAGAGTTGGGTCACAAGCTTGGCTGCTTCCTTAAAGGAAGGCACCCATGTAGAGCAAGATCCAAGGATCAGTGGTTTTGAAAAATAACCTGATGATCCCATGTGCAGAAAAATTTAAAATCGATTCAACTATGGTGTCAGTGGCTATTTCACCATTGAAATGGATGGAAAAGGTAAGGAATTGAGGATTCTCAAGACAAAAAGCCTCAGATATCAGGACAATGGCTCACCACTGCCCTAAAAATCCCTCATTTTGGTGCCTCCTAATCTCTAGTCTCTTGGGATTCTTAGGGTTCTCTATCTTTTCTTTCCAGCACAGGCATTTGGAAAGGAGAGATCTTACTGGATAATGTACATGATACTATGAGTTGAGAAAAGACTTTGTTTCACATTTAAACATAAGCCACTTGTGTAAATGTTTTTTGAAACAAGATAAAAGCATCTGGTACTAGGTATTCAAAGAAACAACTAGGCAAAGTTAAAAAGTATCAAAGATCCAAGTCTCCACTAGAACCTTGGGTTCATCCCTTACTAAATTTTAAATTTGCATAAGTTTCTGTGTGTGTATGTGTGCGTGTGTGTATGTGTGTGCATACATATATGTCTCCTCCTCCTAAAGAAATATTTTATACCCCTATTGTCTTAGGGTATTTTAGATTTTGATTAAATAGAATATTCATTATCACTCCTCATTACTCAATACTCATTATGAAGGTAAAAGACAATATTATTCTAATGAATTATCAGTAGTAGGGAGAGTTATGACATGATGAACAGTTCTCTAGGCAATTGTTGAATTTATTTAATACACCTGAGTTTAGAACAAAAACAATATACTTGTGAATGCTGTAAAGCAAAAATACCTGAGAATACAACAGAAAAAGTGACTGAATGAGGGAAATGAGGTAGTGTAGACCAATGTGCTAAGAATGTACATTTTCCAGGCTAATAGCATGCTTGAGATAAACCCCAAGCCCCTCAGAAAACTTTTATAACAGTCTATAATGTTTCATAACACACCAAAGAAATAAACAGTAAAGCTACCAGTACTGATTTTATTCCACCAGGATGGAGAATACTGAGTAACTGTGCTCTAATCTCAAAACATCTATTGTTCTTTCTAATTCTGCCAAACTTATTAGATGCCTCTCAAATCACACATCACAGATGAATTATTAAATTATTTTGAATCAAATGATCAATTCACTTAGATATTCATGGAATAAAGATTCTATATATTATTCTAAAATGTTCCTCTTGAATTCAGTTTATATGCTTTACTTTTGCCTCTAATATTATTTCAATTTCCCCTGTTTTTCCAGTACACTTATACTTTCCTTCTACATTGTTTCTGGTGTTTTTTTTCTTCTTATTGTAATATGTCATCCACAAATTATTTTGTATCCAATCCAGCAGTCAGTTCCCTCTTCTTCTTCTCTGGATTATTTACATTTGGCTCTCGGTTTTACTGGATTCCTAGTATTTGCAAGTATTATTGTGAGTTGACTCTGGACTGCATTAAACCAGGGCTGAAACACAGAAGAATAGGAGCCAGAAACAAAAGTTTAAACAGAAATAAATTCACAAGATTGGCACTAAGACCTCTAGCCTTAAAATCATTTGAAACTTTCATTCATTGATCTACTTTCTATTAGATGATTCCCTCCAGTTTAGTAATTATTCAAAGATTTGTTTTTCTGGGGTTGTTTTGTTTTGTTTTGTTTTGTTTTGTTTTGTTTTGTTTTGAGACGGGGTCTCGCTTTGTAGTTCAGGCTGGCACTGAGCTCACTATGGAGCCCAGGCAAACCTCAAACTCAGTAATCCTCCTGTCTCTGCTTCCTGAGTGCTGGGATTACAGGCATGAGCCACCACACCCAGCACTATGGTATGTGGTATTGATTGCTGGTGAGTGTGAGTCACCACACCCAGCATTGTATGTGGTTACCAGGATCGAACTCAGGACCTTGTGTTTGCGAGGCAGGCGCCGGAAACACTGAGCTAAATCTCCGGCCCTCAAAGATTTTTTTTTTCCTTTTTTTGAGACAGGGTCTTGCTTTGTGCTTCAGGCTGGCTCTGAGCTCACTATGTAGTCCAGGCAAGCCTCAAACTCAGCAATCCTCCTGCCTCAGCCTCCTGAGTGCTGGGATTGCAGGCGTGAGCCACCAGGCCTGGCACTGTGGTATGTGGTATTGATGGCTGGTGGGCGTGAGTCTCCACGCCCAGCATTGTATGTGGTTACCGGGGATTGAACTCAGGACCCTGCGCTTGTGAGGCAGGCGCCGAAACCACTGAGCTAACCCTCCAGCCCCTCAAAGATGTTTTTTTTTTAAAAAGAAAACATCAGCTGTATCAAGTAATTGATAAGGTAATGATACATATATTGAGTCTTCCCTTTTCTGAATTTTAATATTTGGTCGAAATTAGAAGAAGCCCTATTTTATAGTACTACCATTTCCTGACTTCAGCAATTGAGTGTCCTTAGGTAACAGTCTCATCATAATCATCTACAAAGCAGTTAATATGCCTTCCTTTCTTACAAACCCTTATGTCAACATTGGTTCAGCTGGGGATTTAGCTCGATGGAACTGCGAGGCCAGGCAGCAGCTTAATTCTCTGAGGGGAATCAGTGGAAGAGGAATAAAAAACATACAGACACACGTGTAAAGAAAAGCTGGGACCAGGTGGGACACAGCCCTCTGACAGAGAAATTGACACAGAGCTAGTCTGGCAAGTTTATTTTATACAGCATCATGGAGGTGTGGTGTGGGGAGATATAGAGAAAGAACAAGCTCCATTGTACTGTGCTGAGAACAGGAAGATAGGAGATGCTCAGGGCTAGCTAGGCCAGCTAGAAATGTAGCAGTTACTTGTCATAGACACAGAGCTTCCTGGGCTGCACCAGGAGCTGCATAGGTCTCAGGGCTGTGGCAGGTGAGGGAGTCACCCAGGTGATGCCTTTGCATGGCTCTGAGCAGGAGTGTCGCATTGTGCTGCCTGTAGTGAACCCATCATCTATGTTCATGGTCGTACATTCTTGGATGATGACCACAGCATTGTTTTATTTTCTGGTGAAAAATAAGCATACTCTGGCTCCAATGTTTTTAATTATATTGAGCCATTTACCTTTTAGTTAGGCCACACTTTGACAAGACTTTTGTCTAGCATATGTCTTTAGATTTATCTTTGTATAAATGTGGAGGAATGGATTTATCTTTCATATGAAGATTTAAAAATTTTAAATGCAAGTAACAATATCTAATTGAGTTTGTGGAAGTGGCTGCACCCTCCTTCCCTTTTGTTTTTTGTGACTGTGTTTTTAGGAAAAGGTGAGTATGTTCAACAATGGTTTGAACATTATCCATTGGATAACTCATGTCACAAGGACTAATAACGTATTTGCCTGTCTATAATAATTTTTCTATAAAGAGTATCTCCAACTCTGATTCAAGGAGAAAGGGCATAGTTTTAATGTAACTGCTTTGAGCTAAGAATGGTCAATGTAGAGAAGACCACAGTTATGGAGTTCTCTTTAGGGAGCTAATTTAATAGGCCATAAATAAAATTATAAAGTTAACCTGGTAGATATTGGTTAAAAAACATTTGAGTAGTTTAAAAAAAAAACAGTTAAAGTTTTAAAAACTCTTGTTGAGGTTTATAAATGTACCACTGATTTTTTTCTAATAATCCATAACATGAATGAATCTCCAGTGTAGTTGGAAATTGTCAGACAGGGTCAGCATTTGGAAGTTTTTATGTAGAGTTTATTATTATGGTGTTGACTTCATATAACCTTTGGGCTATATTTTTCTTACTGAGTGTTGAAGACCAAGTTATAATGAGATCTATATTAATTATTACTGTCTTTTTGTTGTCTATCAAGGTCAATTAAGACTCCATTGCATTATTTGGAATACTCTATAGAGCCTTTTAGATCCTGTCAGTTTCAACCATTAAAATATGTCATGGCCATTCTTGGCCAAGTCATTTTCAGTGAAAGTAGGGAAGTTTTTCCCCTTCGAGTACACTACTTTGGCATACTTTACATCTGTAGATGCTTATTGTTTGGTGTCTAGTACTCTCTTTGCTCAGGAGGTTGTATGATTACCAAAGTTGTGTGATCTTGTAGGAAAAGTTCTCTCACGATCTTGGTTATTTGTAGACCTTGAAGATATAGGATCAAAATATTGACTGTCATTTTAGCCCAGTTATCATTTAAGCTTTGTTCTCTGAACTGTGGTAGTTGAACACCCAGAAGAGAAGATCAGCAGCATTAGCACAACGAGAGTAATGAACTTATTTATGATTTTACCTGGATATCAAGTATTTCAGAATATAAAATATAATTAGAGCTGGGCGTGATGGCTCATGCCTGTAATCCCAGCACTCGGAAGGCAGAGACAGGAGGATTGTTGAGTTCAAGGCTTGCCTGGGCTACATAGTGAGCTCAGGGCCAGCCTGAACTACAAAGCAAGACCCTGTCTCAAAAAAAAATAATATAATTAGAGGACTGATATTTTTATCAATCATACTTCTTGTACTAAATGAATTTCTATAAAATGTTAACACAAAAAAAGCTTTACATCAAAAGCCACATATAATATTTTAGCATGACAAATATAATGATAACATCTTTGTAACACACTCTAATGTCCATCATAGTATAAGATAGCCATTGTTAAAAGTGCTCAACTTCTTGCAAAAAATACAAAAACTCTGACCTGAATTTTTGCCTTTCGATACCATGCCATCTAAAGAAAATATATTGATGGTGGCTCATGCCTGTAATCCCAGCACTCGGGAGGCAGAGACAGGAGGATTGCTGAGTTCGTGGCTTGCCTGGACTACATAGTGAGCTCAGAGGCAGCCTGAACTACAAAGCGAGACCCTGTCTCAAAAAAAAAAAAAGAAAATATATTGGCTTATAAATGTACTTGTTATCATAAGTATCTGGAGTGTAAAAGAAAGGAAAATACTTGAATCAAAAGGAGATTATCACCATAAACAATATATTAGAAAACCTATAGTCAGAAAGCATGAACACATTTAATACACCATTAAAATACCACCAATAAGTATCACAATTATATGAAACCTTATATACTTTATTTAGTTTTTCCCAAAAGCATCTTTTTAATGAAATCTTGTTGCTTTACTCAGAGAAAAATTCAACCTTTCAAAGATGACCATTGTAAATATATTATAATGTCATGGAATTTATGATAATCAGAATAAACAAAACCAAAATATTACAACAATGTATTTAAGTAATATCTATTGATTTGAGTTTCCTCTAAGACTGTGAAAACTATTGAGGTCAGTGTGTTGTAAGATTATGGAAACTGTTGAGGTCTCTCTCGTGAGCAAAAATCAGAATAATTGTTTTCTCGGCAGCTGCTTCTTTATTCACCAAGGGGAGTCCATTTAGCAGTCTCTCTAAAACTAAGAGTTTCCATTTAGTTACTATGACAAAACTTATTTAATAACCCATAAAATCAGATTGTAACAGTTAGCACATTATTTGTAACTAATTAGTTTTAGAATGATTATATTTAGATGACAATTTGCATTACATCATTTTGATCAGTTAGTAACCTAGGGAAAAACAGAAATGTATGTCATCAACTTTAATAACTTTTATCAGTAAGACAATTTAAATTATTAGAAAAACATCTCTTAAGAAAATAATTTTAAAAAGGAAAAATATTGTTGAGTTCAAATAAAACAACTTTATGATCAGATAGACAAGTAGATATATGACAGTTTATAAACTAGACTGCACTCAAATATTTTAGCCCAATTAAATTAGAATATCCTTTCAATAATTTTAGGTTCATCATAATAAATAAGAGTAGTCAAAACCTTTTGTAAGGTAATTAACAAAGATCTCGTAGAATTTGAATCAGGAGGAATGGAAATTTTTACGCCTAAAAATGTAAACCTTTTATAACAAACTTTAAATCAACAAGCAAATGTATTTCTTGATAAATCACTTCCACACACCTCTGTGACATACTTAGGTCTTTTGGTCTTGTATATCTCTATCTCTCTCTAACAAGACAAACATAACAAAATTTTTTCATATCAAAACTGTATCTTTTACTTACAGCCTTTGTAATAGTTTTTCTCCATTTCACTTACTGTAAACCTATTGTAGCAAACTGGGCATAAACTAAGGTTTTGTTTTTGTTTTTGTTTTTTGTTTTTGAGACAGGGTCTCATTTTGTAGTTCAGTGTGGCCCTGAGCTCACTGTGTAGTCCAGGCCAGATTCAAACTTAGCAATCCTCCTGCCTCTGCCTCTCAAGTGCTGGGATTACAGGTGTGAGCCACCACTCCTGGCACTGTGGTGTGTGGTACTGATTGCTGGTGGTCATGAGTCACCATGCCCGGTATTGTTGTGTGTGGTTACTGCAGATCGAACCAGGGACCTTGCACTTGCCAGGCAGGCGCTGGAGCCACTGAGCTAAATCTCCAGCCCAAGGTGTTTAACTTTTAAAGTGTCCTTTTGTTCATTGTTCTGCTCTCAGATTGTTCCACTTTAAAATTTGGCTGCCAATAGAACATCAATCTTGAAATTCTGTCAACAAAGTACAGAAAAAAGCAAAGTTAATCCTATATTTACAATTTAAGAATTTGAAATGTAGAAGAAATGTTTTAAATACACCAACTGAATACCATTTTGAATTAGAAACCAAATGTAAATTTATCAGTTAGCTAAAATTTATACCCTATATTTTGCCATAAATTCCCTTTTCAGGCATCACAATAGCATGCCTGGTTTAGATCAGTTAGCTGCAGCCCTGAATTGCCTTCATATGTTTGGGTTTTTTTTTTCACTGAATGAACAGTCTGTAGTCAGCACCAAGATAGTAAAATACCACTTGGTCTTTGAATTCTGATCTTGAGTATCACATTCTGTTTGAATTGTTTTAACACCTAAAATTTCACTTTCTAATGATAATTTAGAAAACAACAAGGCCAGGTAGATTAGTGTAGCCTGACAAACAAGGTATTGATGTATAGATAGTCAGGCATTTATTTCATTGGCCTCTCAAAGCTCTGGATACTTGAGCAAGGAAAGAGTTTTACTTTGCTTTATGAAGTTCCATCTCCCCCTCCCCTCAGGGAGTGCTTCAAGCAAGCAAAGCTTTTCAAAGTCTAATCTAGTATCTAAGCTTTCTCTTACAAGTGTCCAAAGAGAAAATGTAAAGAGAAGAATTTTATCAGGCTCTACAGATGTATACTATGCACACCACTATGGTTTTACTTTTGCCCAAATATACAAATTTACAGTGCCTATTTCCAGGAATCAAGAACAAGTTTTCTGTACAAATTCTAATAACTCTATTAACTGAGAAATATATATATGTATTTTTAGACAGGGTCTCTCTTTGTAGTTAAGCTGGCCCTGAGCTCACTATGTAGCCCAGGCAAGCCTCAAACTCAGCAGGCATGATTACAGGCATGAGCCACCACACCCAGCACTGTGGTATGTGGTACTGATTGCTGGTGGGCGTGAGTCACCAAATCCAGTACTGTTGTATGTGGTTACCAGGGATTGAACCAGGGACCTTTTTTTGCTAGGCAGGTGCTGGAAACACTGAGCTAAATTCCTGATCCTAACTGAGAAATCTTTACATTATAACCTTTAACCTTAAGTAATGCATCTGATATTTCTATATACAATCAATATTTATGTGAATCAGCTTGCCCTATTTTTTTTACACTCAGCAAATTATGCTTCAGTCCCCCACCTCCACTTCCATATGGTGTGCACCTCAGTCAGGTGTCTCCTCACCTGAATCATGGTTCCAATCCTCTGTCTCAGGTCCCTGTTCGGGCACCAATTGCCACCGACCATGATTCCCTGAGGGGAGGTGGTGGGAGATGAATAAAAACACATAGATACATGTATAAAGAAAAGCTGGGACCGGTTGGGATGTAGCCCTCTGATGGAGAAACTGTGACACAGAGCTTGTCCAGCAAGTTCATTTTATACAGCATCAGAGAGGTGTGTACAGGGCAGTTTTAGAGAAAGAGAATAAGCTCTATTGTATCGTGCTGAGAACATGGGAAATAGGACATTCTCAGGGCTAGCTCAGCTAGCTAGAAATGTTGCAGTTAATTATTAAGGGCACAGAACTTTCTGGGCTGTATCAGGAGCTGAATACAACAGGTGTCTTTATCAGCATAATGTCCCCAGCACCAGACTTTGTGCATTACTCAGGGTTTTGACTGAAAGCCCTTGCTTCAGTCCTTTCCTATAGTTCCCTACACCATGAAAGTACAAGGTCCCAAGTTTGAACCCTGGTATTACAAGAAAAAAAAAATCCCAGCATTGCTTATATCCCTAGCCAAATTATGTGCTATATAGGGCTTTTAGCACTTTATTATGTAACAGAATTTTCTTGATTAGAAATAATTTAGTCACAGGACACTATGCTAACTTCCTTGGACTGTGGTAAAGAATGCAACAATTTGTGTGACTGAAAATAGAAATATGTTGTCCTATAGTTCTGGAGGCCAACACTATAAAACCAAGATGTTGGCAGAGTTGTACTCTCTCTGAATAATATAGGGACACAAATACTTTGCCTCTGGCTGTATTCTGGTGGTGGTCAACCATCCTTAGGATCTCTTGACTAGTGGCCAATCAGCTCCACCTTCACATAGCTTTCCTCCATCTGGCCATATTTCTGTTTTCTCCTCTTATAAAGAACCATCCTTGGATTCCTCTAACCCAGTATGGTCTCATTTTAACTTGATTACATCTGAAGAGCTCTTGTGTTCAAATAAAGTCAATCCCATTCATCTGCCCAGAGGTTAACAGTAGCATTCAACATATTTTTTTTGGTAAGACAGTTCAGTTCACAAGAGATTACTTCTCATTTTCTCCACTTGAAGGCACAATAGTGAATTACCTAATATAATGTTGTGCAGGCTGTTTAATTCAGATTGGTTTTAATTTTTGCCTTTATGATGCATTTTCATATCAGTTGTTTGATAATGATGTTGCTAAGATAAATATCAGTAGTTTTCTTCCTGTACCTGCAAAACACAGACTGAAATGCAAGTATTGAAGTCTTAAATTTTGCTCAAATAATTTTAGTTTTGTTTTAAATATATTTTTAAAACACAGAAGCCCTTACAAGAATGTTACTTTAAAGAGGTAATGTTGAACTCCCTTAAAATATCCAGGGGTAAGTTGCTATTGTCTTTATATGAAATAAAATTAAGACTGCTTTGAAATAAGATAATAAACTCAACTTCACTTGAAAGCAGAACAGATGTAAAATGTGAATATTCAATAACAAGTGAGCAGAAAAAGTAAGCCTTTTTTCATCTTTAGTTTCAGTCAATTATACTAATTAAAATTAGAACTGCCACCATTAAAATTACCTGCAGCTGTCTGGCTCTTGTTGCAAATGTTGGTCTACAATGAAAAGGCTCCAACAGAGGGCACCAAGAGGTGTTAGTGAGTGACACACCCACACAGCCTTGTCACTTCAGAACGATTGCAGACAGCATAACTAATAAAGTTATTGTGTTCGTGTGAGAGAAGAATAGCATGTTTGAAGGCAGTGTTTTAACTCTGTTGTAAAGTACTGATTATTTTCTAGTGAAAGAAATGAAAGAACAAAGACAAAGAGTTTTCATCCTTATCCTCTTTGCTCTTGGTTGTCTTATTCCATCTCAATTTACACCTATATTCAAGAACACTGAAAGTGTAACACCCAGCCTTGAAGGCAGTTTTATTTTTCCTACACACTATTGTAACAGGCTGATGCTTTGAATAACAGACACGTAATCTAATCTAGAAAGTGATGAATAAGAAATATCATCCAAACTTAGATAACTGTGAACTCAATTTGCTGTTTACTATTATGAAAAGAAGAAGAGAAAAGGGAAAAGAGGATTGAAAAAGGAGAGAGAAAGACAGAGAAGCATAAGTAAAACATTGTTTTATTTATTTTTATGTTTTACCTTTGAATATTTCTATTTACTGGGCCATAACTACACCTAGATATAATCCTGACCATAACCCCTAAAGATAAACAAACAAGTAATAAACAAACAATAAATATTTTTAAAGTCCAAAGTTTGAGGTTGAAGTTTTCTAATGATGCCCTGACCTGCATCAAAAAATATTAACACCAACAATAAACTCACAAAGATGAACATTGGTCCGATCCCTCACCTTAATATAAAAAGCAAGCTCCTTGGAAGATAAATGATGTGAAAAGGAGAAAGGACAGAATGGCCTGGGGTACTTTTAAATCAAACAATACTTTACCCAAGAATTTTTGTTTTAGAGCATAGATCCTATATTTACACCACTAGTGTTACTCCTTTGTAACATTACAAACACATAAACATGAAATTCTTGAAAGTAAGTAAAGTGGATACAATGTCTCTGTGTTTGCTATTATACGACACTCTTCAGTTTAAAGCTCACAAGTACTGATGTATAGAAATGGACTGGATTGTGTATAAATGAAAAGAAGATGCAAAGTTCATAATTTAAAGGCTTTTAAATGAAATTTATAGAACTTTTGGTAGGATGAAGCACATGGCTTTGAGTGACAGTTTAAAGCATTTCACAGATCATTTACTAGGTATAAACCATTATTTAAAAATCAGATAAAATTCTCTTTTACTATTAATGAACACCATTTGAAGTCACCCTTGTGTGGTGATCTAGTAAGTATAAAATCACTCACCTTTTCTGAGCCTCTTCAAGAGCAGAGCTCCTAAAATTACATTCTCATCTCCCAACCCCTCCACTCTTCTTTTGGAGCTGTATCTGTAAAGACATTTGACATCTCATCACAAAAACAGCAGCTGGAGAGAGGCCTTCCTACGTGCTCTGTCAAGGGAATTGCACGTTTAGGTGGGGTTTTAATAGACATCAAGGATTCACTGACATAACATAGATTGCACACTTTCATTCTATTATTTGTGCCTTTGTCTTTTAATGGAAATGAAAACAGTTACAGAGCTGAAGAGAGGAAGCAGCCTCTGGAGAGTACATTATACTCCATGAGCAGCTCTAAACTAGCAAATGCACACAGAAAAGAGGTATTTACACATCAGGTGACACTAATTAAACTTAATTTCTATTTTTGAATATTGTCAGAAACATCTGTGAAAGTGAACCCCCACTTACAAATTAATAGTGTCCCACCCAGGTCAAGGGACCTAAGAGAAATATTAGTATTCTAATTAAAATGTTCCTAGAACTGCTAGTGGTTATTCAGCATTTTTACATTTCTAATGGTATTAATAAGTTGTTTCTTTCATAAATTTCCAACAGTTTGGATTTTAAAACTATGCAAATCTTCCCTGACTCTCACTCTGAGATTCCCCCGAAAGGCAGTGACAGGTCTCAAGGTGAGAGCCCTGTTTGGTGTCTTACATTAAATGTGAACAACAGAGCCGGACTCCAGCACCTTGAGAGCCTAACCTCCAGGCCAAGCCCAAAAATGAGCTCCAAAGGCACTTCACTTTCCAGGGCTCTGTTGAGAATATATAGCACATGGACATTAAATAAGGCAGTCAATTTACTCTGTGTGAGCCATGCTTAAGTCATGCATGCTATGATCCAGGGATCACAAAAATAAAGAGATTGAGCTGGTCTCACCTGTCAATTTGTGCATTCATTTTAATACAAATTTTTAAATTTTAAAACTAAGTCCTACTTCGTGTGGTTGTGTCTAGCACTGCAAATTGAACTCTACCGTTTATCTCTAGTCCCTCTAGAAATAAAAGTAATGAAAAGTATTGCTAATAAAATAATAAACCTGCAAGGACAAAAAGAATTAGAGTGAAGACAACAGCGGGCGTGAAATGAGAATGAATTTTTTGGAAGATGAAAAGCAGGCGGAAGAGCAGTAATTGAATAGGCAGAGCAAGATGAAATCAAAGATCTGGAAGGGAGAATATTAAAGAATGGCAAGCTGACTGTGTTGGGCACACCTGAAAGCTTGGGACCACAGAGGCTCAGAGAGCAGCAAGGAACCCACCAACCCTCAGTCCTGCTCTCTCTGAGGGGAAAGGCACAAGGCTAGGTGAGAGATAATGAGTCCCTGGGCTGAAGCCCAGAGTCACTTAGGACAAAGACTAAATGTTGACTAAGTAGCTCCAGCCCCACCGTCTCTCTCTTCATATAGGTCTGTGTCCTGTACAGCAGGGAAAAGTTCAAAACTTTCCACAAGAGCCCCTGGCATTTACCCAAAATGATAATTCCAACACAGTCCTTAGAAAAATACCAGGAAAATCTACACAATTCTTGATGTGTATACTTCATACCTGTTAGGAATATCAAATACAAAGAAAGTCTACAAATCTCTCATGGAGAAGAGGAGCCTGAGGAGTATGGATAATACAGTGTAATGCACTACCCTATGTGGGATGCCGGCAAAGCTACAGCTCAATAACTAAAAACTTAAGAATATGGATAGAATGTGCATTCAGTTGCTGGTAATATATTTTGATTGTTTCATAATTTGTAAAATTATAACATATTAAGATACTATAAGATATATGTAAACAATTCAGTTAAGTTTTTCTATAAATTTTAAATGTTCCAAAATAGTCTGTTTTGCCAGAAATTTAGTTCAGTGGCTTGCAGGTGCAAGGTCATAAATTCAATCCCTGGTACCACACAAAATGCAAACATACATACATACATCTATTTTAAAGAAATGAATGTAAAATTTGAATAGATTACCAAAAGAAGATGAAAAATAATCTCACAGAAGACTCTCAAAGGAACTACTTAAAAGAAAACTAAATTAAAACCATAATTACCTGTGCATGGTGCTGTACACCAGTATGCAAGAGACTGAGGCAGGAGGATCACAAGTTCATGAATAGTTTAGCAATGTGGCAAGACTCTGTCTCAAATTGAAAACAAAAAAGTGCTGCAGGAGTAGCTCGGTGGCAGAGGGCCCTTGAGTTCCATCCTCTGTGGCAGCAGAGAAGGTGTAATGAGTTACTGCTATACACCTACTCCAAATTCTCAAACTCAGAACCTGATCAAACCAAATATCGATGGAGAAGCCAATGGCTGGGAGTCGTATACACCTCTAAGGGATGTAAATGGTATAACTACTTTGAAAAACAATGTGGCAGATTCTGGAAAATTCAAATATACACTATGCCACAGCGCATCTATTAATTCCTTGACATTTCCTTAAGAAAAATTCAAGTGTCTTTTTTTTTTGCTTTTGAGACAGGGTCTGGCTTTGTAGTTCAGGCTGGCCCTGAGATCACTATGGTGCCCAGGCAAGCCACCGCGAACTCAGCAATCCTCCTGTCTCTGCCTCCCGAGTGCTGGGATTACAGGTGTGAGCCACCACGCCCGGCACTGTGGTATGCGGTGTTGACTGTCAGTGGGCGTGTCTCCACGCCCAGCATTATATGTGGTTACCGGGGATCGAACTCAGGACCTTGCGCTTGCGAGGCAGGCGCCAGAACCACTGAGCTAACCATCCGGCCCCTCAAGTGTCATGTTTTTTGTTTTTTGGGTTTTTTTTGAGACAGGGTCTCACTTTGTAGTTCAGGCTGGCTCTGAGCTCACTATGTAGCCCAGGCAAGCCTCAAACTCAGCAATCCTCCTGCCTCTGCCTTCTGAGTGCTGGGATTACAGGCGTGAGCCACCATGCCCAGCACTGTGACATGTGGTATTTATTGCTGGTGGGCGTGAGTCTCCACGCCCAGCATTGTATGTGGTTACCGGGGATCGAACTCAGGACCTTGAGGCAGGCGCCGGAACCACTGAGCTAACCCTCTGGCCCAAAGCGTCATGTTTTGATACAAAAGTATTTATGAGAGCTTTGTAAAATTGAACACAGGAGTACACCCAAACCAATTCCTGAACAAAAACAAGAACTAGAATAATGAGAGTGCGTCATGTCCAGGCTGTGTGAGTCTGCTGGGCTTTAATGAGGAAGAAATACTAATAACAACATGGCAGGACCTCAAAATGAGAACACTGAATGAAGAAAGTCTGTCTAAAGAAAGATTTAACTTTTGTCAAATTCTAGAGGCTACAGATTATTCTAGGAGACAAAAAAGCAAAATGGTGGCTCTCTATCAACACGAGAGAGCTGAATGGGAAAGGAAGGAAGGGCAGACACATGGGAGGAAACTCTGGGAAGATGGAAACGGTCCTACCATCCTTTGTATCAACCATTTCACCAGTTTACACATATGACAAGATTTACCACATGGTTCACTTTATATTTGTACAGTTTAGTGAGATACGTTTAATGTAATCTGACTTAAAAATTTTGCCATGAGAGATTTTTACTTTCAAATTCCTACCTTTTAATTCGTGTCAAATGTCCTTATCATGCTGTATGTCACTTTTTTGATATAATGACATAATTTGGTCAAGTGTTATATAGCCTCTTCACAATTAAAAATGAAAAGTTCATCAAAACTTTTAATAACTGTTCTGTTTACATACATGCAAATTCTAGATAGAGAATAAAATTATTTTTCTTCTTCATTTTTCTTTTTTTGTTTGTTTTTGTATAACTGGGGATTAAACCTAGGCCCCTCACCTTATGCTACATTTCCAGCCCATTTTTAAATTCCAAGACAGGGTTTTACTAAATTGCCTTAGCAGTATACATAAATGGGTAAGTAAATTATTTAAAGAGAATACTGTTTTAAGGAAGAAAGCAATAATGAGAGAGGGAAGGAGGAGGAAAGAAAGAAACAGGACCAAGAGGAAGGAAGATAGGAGTGAAGAGAGGGAAGGGAGGGAGGGAGGGAGAGAGGGAAAGGACCCCAAATTTTACCTTATTGCAAAAACTTGAACTTCAAGAATATCATACACAGAAGACATAAAATGTTTTCTTTTAGGACCAAATGAAGGAAATACAAATACTGTGGATATGTATGAGATATGGTCCTAAATGGGAGTTAAATGGACCAGGACACTAAACAATTACATGATCCACAAGGCGGAGCGGCAGAGCAGGACAAGCCATCCATCAAGACTCAGAGAACAGCTGGAGA